>CAUYUJ010010134.1:0-5000 GCA_963575745.1 Prorocentrum cordatum
ACTGCTAATACAACTAAGACGAATAATACTACGAAGATGACGAATAAGATGAATCAGCCTAATAACACTACTAATAATAATAAGACTACGAATAATAATACTAATAATACTACTAATGATAATACTAATATTAGTAACAACACTAATAATACTAATACTCATACTAATACTAATACTACTAATACTAATAATACATATACTTACAATATTACTAATATGAATAATAATAATAATGCTACTACTACTACTAATAATACTACTAATAATAACAATAATAATGCTACTATTAATAGCAGTAATAATACTAATAATAGTAATAATAATAATACAAATAATAATAATAATAATAATACTAGTAATACTACTAGTAGTAGTAATAATAATAATAATAATAGTACTAATACTACTACTACTAATACTAATACTACTATACTAATAATAATACTACTATTAATAATCATCATAATACTAATAATAATAAGAATAATGCTACGCAGAAGAAGGATACTACTACCTAATAATACTAAGAAGAAACATACTAAGAATACGAAGAAGAAGAGGAGGAGGATGAGGATGAGGAGGAGGAGGCGGAAAAGGAGGAGGAGGAGGCAGGAGGAGGAGGAGGAGGAGGAGGAGGAGGAGGAGGAGGAAGAGGAGCAGGAGGAGGAGGAGGAAGAGGAGGAGGATGATGATGATGATGAGGAGGAGGAGGAGGAGAAGGAGGAGTCGGGAGTCGGGAGTGCCAGGACGAAGTCCAGATGAATGGGAAGGCGGGACCAAACCCCCCCGCCACTAAGGCCCCTTATGGGCCCCAGTCTTCCTCACGAGCTCAGCCTTACTGTAAGCCTTGGGGAATAAACCCCGCTCGATTCGGGAAAGATACTCGGCACGGGTATCGGACACCACCTTGGGGCACAACTTACCCAAGCCTAACAATTGTCGGTCCCCGTACATCCCACAGGTGGCGCAAAACCAGACCCCTAGGTCCTGGTGGAAGCGCAACATGTGGGAGGGGTGGGTCCACCCCCCAGCGATGTGCAACCTCGCCCCAGCTGGGAGTCCTCTAAGGGAGCCATCAATAGCCACTAGGCGAAAACATTGGGAGCCTCTCCAAGATCTAGCTAGCGAAACAGACGCGGACCCACGGCACCGTCGGCACCAGCGGCCCGTATCATCCAAGGCGTGGCTAGTCTCGAAAATCGACACAGTGTCAGCAGACGGCGGCGGCGGGGGGGCATGGACGGGGGCCGCGAGGCCAGGGGAGAGGGCTGATCCTTCACCAGTGCTCTCGCCGACCGCGGGGCCACGAGGGCCCTTGCCCCCCCGCCGCCTAAACCTACCTACCTGGGAACCATCACTCAGAAGCTTTTCCTCGGCGGCCATCGCGTCAAGCGAGGA
The DNA here is from genome assembly GCA_963575745.1 of Prorocentrum cordatum. Classification (NCBI taxonomy): domain Eukaryota; class Dinophyceae; order Prorocentrales; family Prorocentraceae; genus Prorocentrum; species Prorocentrum cordatum. Next base: position 1,399 of record CAUYUJ010010134.1, read on the forward strand.
TCGTAGAATTCGCATTCTAATCCAGAACACTTCCTGTTCCAAAATCAAAATCGGGGAACGGACGCTGGCGGGCAAACGGGCGCGGTCAGCGCCATAACATGCCAGAACGTCCGCGAAAACATTGCCATGCACGAGCCAACGTTCGGCCTTGCCAGCAACAATATCTGTGGCTTCCATATGGCTGTGGGTGAAGAGGACAACGGCGTGACCCCGCTCGCGAGGCTCCATGATCTCGCCGATCTGAGCCCACAAATCGCTGTTCTCACCCTGTGGCTGGCGATCGCGGGCCGCGTGCCAGCCGTCGAAGACTGCTTTGTTATCGGTAACGTAGATGAGGAAATCGGGTGCCCACCGAAGGGCACAGAGGAAAGTGAACAACTCGCCACGAGGAACCGTCTGCTGGAGCCCTGGCAGGATCCCTGACAGCGTGCTCGAGAGGATCATCGAGGACTCGTCATCGAACTGGGCTAAGCCGACGCCGACGCGTCTGAACAGCGGGCTGGAGGAGTCGCCCCCCCCACTGGCGTCCCCGAACAGGAGGATGGGACGAGCGGCTGAGCCTGGGCCGAACCCCTCCGACAGCACGTCATCGTGAGAGCCCCACCAACTCTCGTCCATCGGCGGCGGCGGGACCTGCATGCGACCCGCTGGCAGCAGCCCACGCAGCCACAGGGCCTCCTCGGCCTCATGCTGGGCGCGCGCCTGCGGGTAAAGGAAGTCCGACTGCACGTAAGCCTCCTCCCCGCAGTTGGCCTTGCAGCCCCAGATGCGGTGGAAGGGGGTCTCTGGCGCGCACCTGCAGCGGGCGCAAATCGGATCGACCGCGACCCGACGCGCTGCCTCAGCCCGTCGCTGCCTTGGCCAGCTGCCGCCCGCAGCGACGGAGACCAGGAGCTCCGCCAAGCGGCGCCCGCGCGGCGCCTGCGCCAGCTGGCGGAGCAGCTGCCGCATGGAGGTGAGCTCCGTGCCGCCGCCGAGGCCGCCTCCGCAAAAATGCCGCTCCGCCTGCTGCCAGAGGAGAGCCTCGGAGGCGCGGTCGAAGTCCACGAAAAACTGCTTGAACCCATTGAGCGCCATGACGTCCGAGTAGCACTCCTCAGGGAAGCGCCATTCGGTACCGTCAGCCATGACCCACAGGGTGGGCGTCTTGGGGTCCCACTGCCGCTCCAGCAAGTACACGATCACCGCAGACATGGGACCGCGAACGTGCCTGGAGCGCCGGCCTGCTGGGACCGAGCGGAGACGACTGACCACCGACTGCCATGCACGATGAACGCCGCCTCGAATGCCTGGGGTGGTGAACCACTGCTTCAGCCAGAATTCCAAGCACTCGTGGGGAAGCTTGATGCCTGGGTCCTGCAGCGGCTCCTTGATGGCCATGAGGGTGGTCTTGCATAGGCCACGGCCCCCGCCGCTCAGGACGGCGGCCAAACTCCTTCTGAAATAATCCATGTGGGCGCCGAACGTGCCGAAGATCTGGTGACCGTAATTGCCAGCGGCAGCGGCGCTGGTACGCTCAAGCCTGCTCGTGACAGTGAAAGTCTTGGCAGCTCTGGCGTAGCGACGGATCTTGGAGTGGAGCTTCGCATGCTTGGCAACTCTCTTGCGACGACTCTGCCTAGCGTGGCGTGTGCCGCCGCCCTGATCAATGCCAAGGAAAGGAGCCTGACGAACCGCGCGCACCAAGAACCCACGAGCGCGCAGGCGGCGAGAGATCTCAACCGCATCGCCATGGACCGAGCAAACGATGACAGACTTGGGCGAGACGTCCAGCTTCCACTTAGCCATCTCGTCGCACGTGTCTGCCAAGCATGCCGTGACCTTGGTGCGGAGATGGCTGCTTGGTCCAATCATGCGCTGGGAGAGGTCGTCCACCCAAATCCTGTGGCTAAAAGACACATGGACGGTAGACATCTTCGCGAGCACAAAGTGAACCATACATTTAGCGAATCGAGTGCCTCCTCGGAGGCCTTGAATGATGGAGTGCTCGACGGTGAAAGGGTCGCACACGGCACCAAATTGCTCCAGCGTGCGCGGAGCCATGCACTGGGCGACCTCGAGAAAGAGCACCGCAGGTGGGTACCCTAGGCGCAAGGCCGCGCCGAGGAGCAGGTCCCACTGGATGGCATCGTAGAAGCCCTTCACGTCCAGCATGCCGTGGGCCGAGGCGAGCTTCAAGGCGGCGGCCACCTCGTCCCCCAGCGTGCGGAAGAAAGCCTCCTGGAGGGAGGCGTTGCCCAGGACGGCTGCGTCCCAGCCCTCCTCGGCGACGCTGGCCCATTCCCGTGCGTGCACCTCCCGCACGAGAGACCAGAGCCTCCCCATGAGGGAGGTCAAGCCGATGATTCTATCTCCATCGGTCTTCTTCGGGAGGAGCTTCCCGATGATCAACTGAGTCTGCTGCGGCCAGACCAAGGCCGCTTCCAAATAATTGAAAAGGGCCGCCAACTCATCCAGGCCAGCGGCTGGGACACGCTCGATGTCCACGGGAGTGAGGCGGTCGGCTCCCATCCCCGTCCTGCACTTCATGCGCCGAGCGGCGGCGCGCACCTCAGCACCTGCGATGGGTGGGGGGGGCTCATCGTGCGCCGCCACTCGCACCTCGTCGACGACCGTCTTCAGGGCCTGAGGGTCGTGAGGATGAGCATTCCAGATGGCCTTCCACTGGCGCGCCTTGGCGTCGAGGATGTCCTTGGGATGCACGAGGGTCGAGCTGCCAACGACGATCTCTTGGCGAGGGAGGGCATCCTCGCGCAGCGAGCGGTACACCGCGCCGCTGGCCTTGGGGTCGGTGAGCCAAGCCTTGAAATCACTGAGGGACTCCCTGATGGCGCGACGGTGGGCCCTCTGCTCGATGCGACCTGCCAGATCCTGAAAAACGCCTCCAGCACGCGAGCCGTGCAGCCACCGACGTTCAACAGAAGACCGATCCACTCGTCAAACTTGGGCTCGTCGGCCCTGAGCAAGCTGGCTACACCTTCAGGTAGATCGCTCGCAAGATGGAGACAGGCGCGATGTAGCTGGACCAGCTGCTTCACGCCGTTGTCACGACCAAGATGACGTATAGTCTGATGTAATATGGATGAAACTCTCTTCCACCAAGCTGTCACTTGGTCCCGGAGTGGGACCTCGCGCTGCCGACCACTGTGGCTGACGGGCTCGACCACGAAACTGCAGCCCACAGCCCTGCACGTGCCAACAGCGGCGGGCAACTGATGGTGCGAGAGAATGGCCTGCTCAAGAGTGGAGACCCACTGGCCGTACCACAGACTAGCAGATTCCCTGTGCTGGGAGATGAGCCAAGACACTACGGAGGAGGAAGAGGGCGGGTGAGGGTCCCACGGGGACGTGCCCATATTTTGTGCACGGCACCGTGCCCAAACCTCGGCTGGGATGTGAAACGATGGCTCGACCTTTGACGTAGGGACTTCCTTAAAGGGGGGGGTTAAACTCGAGACGCAACCTTTGGCTGGGGGGGGTGGACCCTGAAAGACACTATTACTACAAGCTGGCTCAGACGTATCACGAGACGTGACGATGCTGACAACCGACGGCTCGCTTTTACTCTGGACCTGACAGAACGCGTCTTCAGAAGCCCACGG
>CAUYUJ010010134.1:10000-12500 GCA_963575745.1 Prorocentrum cordatum
CCCGCGGCAAGGCGCTTTCCTCGATAAACTGGCGCTTCCGGCGCCAGAAACCGCTGTGGAGATCTTTTGCGTAAGTTGATGCGTCAATTTCCCTTTAGCACACCCCCCATTCCGTTCCGTCCGACCCGATCTTCCTCATAGAGGAAGAGTGCAGGGCGGCATAAACATTTCGCTCTCCTCTTCCCGCCCCCCCTGCCAACCTCCCCGCCGACCTCCTCCTCTGGCAGAAGGGCCTCCTTGCCGACCTCCTCTGCTCCCGGGGGGCCGCGCAGACTCCTTCGGTCGGCGCGGGCGTCCGAAAGTTGTACGCTGACCGATGCAGTTTGCTGTTCGTCTATCCTCGCCCTCCTCGACTGAGCCTCGTCAGAGGATGAGGAGGAGGAGGAGGATGAGGATGAGGAGGAGGAGGAGGAGGAGGGGGAGGGGGAGGAGGAGGAGGAGGAGGAGGAGGAGCCATGGTCAGCATGAGAGAGAGGGGTTCTGGAGTTTCTTCGAAGCTTTCGGGCTACCAGGGCGCCGTGAGGGCCTGCCGCCCACTTCCTCCCCGCCCGCCGCGAACATCAACGAACGAAGAAAATGGCACAAACCAGTAGTCTTTCGGGGGTCCACGCAGATTTCTTGGGCCTTGGGGCGACGCTGTGGAGAAGAGCTGCTTTCGGGCCCGATGCTCGGGCCCGAGAGCCGCTCTTTTACGGGGGCTGGGGCCGCGCGAGGGCGCGAAGAGTAGGCCGCGCCTTGCTCGTGACCCCCCGAGACGCGGCAACGCACATGTACGCTTTCGGGGGACACCCCTCCTGCACAGTTGGGAGACGGCAGCAAACGGGGTCGACTGTGCCGACATTGGCGCGTAAGCTGCCCGCGAAAGGTCGCGCGTAAGCGCCCTCGTCTCCACTGTGGCGCGCCGTGCTGGCGGCCCACGTAAGCCGCGGCGTGAGGTCGCCATGCCAAGAAAGATATATATATATATATATATATATATAGAGAGAGAGAGAGAGAGAGAGAGAGAGAGAGAGAGAGAGAGTCGCCATGGAATTTGGCCAAGAGGGTGGTCCACGAGAGTCCCGCGGCAGCGTCTTGGGTGCCTCGGGGGGGCCTTTTGGAGCCTCGGGGTCTCTTAGGAGCCTCTTGGGGACCTCTTGGGAGTCTCTGAAGCGCCTCTTGAGGCCCTCTTGGGACACTCTTGGTGGTGTTGGAGGCCATCTTGGGGCCATCCTCGAGGAGTTTGATCAAAGAGGGAGGGTCTGATACTACCTCCCCCCAGGAGGCTGAAATGGGCCCATCATCTGAGTAAAATCATTGATTCTTGCCTTATCGCCGAGGCCATCTTGGACGCTCCAATCGGTCGCGAACCCCCCGTCCAGGTCCCAGGGCAGGGAGTAGGGGGTGGGGTGAACCCCTCCTCGAAGGGGAAGAATGGGGGTCGGAAGAAGAACCGCTCTAAACCACTCACGGCCTCAAGGGCTGGTGGGAATTTTCCCGACGCCAGGTTTTCAGGAGCTTGTTGCCGATGGGGCGTCGATGTAGCAGCAGGGCGTGTCGTTCTGGCCGCAAGGTCCTTGCGGCAGACGTGCCGTCTCCTGCAGATTGACCGCCCAGTCGCCCTCCTGGCAGGAACGGAGCCGCTCTCTGCGCGCGTGTCTGCGCGCGTGCCCGGGGTCCCCCGTGGCCGGCCCGCGGTGCCAGAGCGCTGGCTGCCTGGCCCCCCCCGCCCCGCCGCCACCCCCACCGCCATCCGGCGGGCAACTCTGTGCGGCGACGACGCCGCCTCCGACCACAGGCAGCAGGCGGTAATGGGCGGCGATGGCCGTTAATGCATGGCAATGCGGTGCCAAGAGGACGTCGTAGGGCGCCATGGTTTTGACACGTGAAGGCCCGCGGCCATCGGGTGCACGGCCTGCCAGCAGCCGCGGGGCAGCCCTGCGCCTTGCCGCTCCCAGTGCCTCGCGCCGCGACCGCCGACCACCGACCACCGGCCCCTGCCCCTCCCTCTGCCAGCCCGGCGGTGGGGTCGCGCCTGGGCCTCCGCCTCCTCCTGCGCGCTTCGCGCCCCAGCCCAGCTCGCGCCTGGCTGCGCAGGTTGCCGCCTGGCTTGAGGGGAAGTGCGCTGGCGCGTCAAGGCGCTCCCTTCGTCCGCGCGAAGTGGAGGTCCTGGCTGGCCAAGGGCCACCGGCACGCCAGCAGCAGAAGAGCTACACCCGCTGAGTTCTCCGCCGTTGCTCTCGGCGACGTCCTCGGCAGCATCTAGTGACACACGGCCCGCCCCCCGCCTTGCTAGGGGGCGGGGACGGCAGGCTCGGCGCCAGGCTGGCTCTGCCGTTCTCCTGGCGCCGGGCCCGCCAGTTTTGGTTTCTGTGCGTCGCACTCCTTTGCCTGCGCCTGGTGCCATTGCGGCACCTGCCTGGCCGCCTGCCTTTCTTCTTCCTCGTGCCTGTCTTGCGGCTCTCCCCAGGCTTTCGCTTCATGCGTTCACGGTTGTTTGCCGTCGTTGGTTCTCCGTCCT
>CAUYUJ010010134.1:17500-30159 GCA_963575745.1 Prorocentrum cordatum
AATCAAATGAAAAACGATGAGTAACTAAGTGAACCCCTGAGTCACTAAGGAAGACGCAAGGTCCAAAAGGAGACTGTGGGCAAGGGGCTTGAAACGTCGGCGGGGCAGCAGCAACATGACATGGCCGCCCAGGGACGGTGAGGTCCCGCTCAGTTCCGCGCAGTGCCTCTCTCCGCTGGACCCACCAGCAGCCCTCGAAAGTGGCGAGCCCACCAGCAGCCCTCGAAAGCGGCGACAGTTTCGCAGATCGCAGCCCCCCAGGGACGGCGAGGTCTCGCTCAGGTCTCCGCGGTGCCTCACTCCGCTGGACCCACCAGCAGCCCTCGAAAGTGGCGACCGTGTCGAAGATCGTATCCCCCCAGGGACGGCGAGGTCTCGCTCAGGTCTCCGCGGTGCCTCACTCCGCTGGACCCACCAGCAGCCCTCGAAAGTGGCGACAGGTTCGCAGATCGCAGCCCCCCCAGGGACGGCGAGGTATCGCTCAGGCCCGCGCGGTGCGTCACTCCGCTGGACCCACCAGCAGCCCTCGAAAGTGGCGACAGGTTCGCAGATCGCAGCCCCCCAGGGACCGTGAGGTCTCGCTCAGATCCCCGCGGTGCCTCACTCTGCTGGACCCACCAGCAGCCTTCGAAAGCGACGACAGAATCGCAGATCGCAGCCCCCCAGGGACGGCGAGGTCTCGCTCAGGTCTCCGCGGTGCCTCACCCCGCTGGACGCACCAGCAGCCCTCGAAAGTGGCGACAGTGTCGCAGATCGCAGCCCCCCAGGGACAGCGAGGTCTCGCTCAGGTCCGCGCAGTGCCTCACTCCGCTGGACCCACCAGCAGCCCTCGAAAGTGGCGACAGTTTCGCAGATCGCAGCCCCCCAGGGACAGCGAGGTCTCGCTCAGCTCCGCGCGGTGCTTCACTCCGCCAGACCCCCATCAGCCCTCGAAAAGTGGCGACAGTTTCGCAGATCGCAGCCCCCCAGGGACGGCGAGGTCTCGCTCAGGTCCGCGCGGTGCCTCACTCCGCTGGACCCACCAGCAGCTCTCGAAAGTGGCGACAGTTTCACAGATCGCCCCCCCCAGGCAAGGCAAGAGGAGACAAGAGGGAGGCGGGAGGCGGGAGGAGGAGGAGGAGGGACGCGACCACAGTGCTCTATTCAAAACGGGTACCCAACCAAGGAGGGTTGGGAATAATAGCAATAAGGAGATGAAGACGACGGGTAAGAAGATCAGGAACTATATTTGAAAGACGAATGCTACTACTACTACTACTACTACTACTACTACTACTACTACTGCTACTACTACTACTACTACTACTACTACTACTACTACTACTACTACTACTACTGACTACTACTACTACTACTACTACTACTACTACTACTACTACTACTACTACTACTACTACTACTACTACTACTACTACTACTACTACTACTACTACTACTACTACTACTACTACTACTACTACTACTACTACTACTACTACTACTACGACTACTACTACTACTACTACTACTACTACTACTACTACTACTACTACTACTACTACTACTGACTACTACTACTACTACTACTACTACTACTACTACTACTACTACTACTTACTACTACTACTACTTACTACTACTACTACTACTACTACTACTACTACTACTACTACTACTACTACTACTACTACTACTACTACTACTACTACTACTACTACTACTACTACTACTACTACTACTACTACTACTACTACTACTACTACTACTACTACTACTACTACTACTACTACTACTACTACTACTACTACTACTACTACTACTACTACTATAATAATAGTAATACTAATAATACTATTATGAATAATCATAAGACTAATGATGATACTAATAATACAACTAAGAATGAAACTACTCATCATCATCATCATGATCACCATCACCATCATGATCATCATCATCATCATCATCATCATCATCATCATCATCATCATCATCATCATCATCATCATCATCATCATCATACAAGAAAGAATAAGCATACGAATGAGACACATAGTAATAATCATAACACGTAGGAGGATGATGAGGAGGAGGAATACCTCCCCATCCTTCTCCCTTTTTTCCCCCATCCTACTTATGGTAGTGGTGGTGGAACCTTTGCCCATCACCATCCTCCCCCTCCTCTGGCCCTGGGGGGGGCACGGGCGCCCCGCCGCCCGGCAGTCCCGGCCCCCCGGTCCCCCTCCCGTGGCATTCCCGGCGAGGCGCCCGCCGGCAAGACTATCAGGAAAGACGGCGATCCGAGCGCTTCTCGGCGTTCCCGCGGGAAAAAGGGGGCGCGATTTGGGGGCGGGTCGGCGGTTCGAGATCGGGGCCCGAGGAAGAGGAGGAAGGCGGCTCGAAGAGGATCGGTTCGAGGAGGGGGCTGGGAGAGGTGGCTCTGGGGGAAGGATAGGGGAACGAACAAAAATATAAACATAACAACTCGGAGGAGTCGGGTCCCTGGGTCCAGCGCGCATCCGAGAAATCCGCGCGGACCTCCGAGTTTTTATGTTTATGTTATTTTCGCTCCCCTCAAGGAGGGCGCGCCTGTCGGATCGGTGGCCCCAGACATCCGGCCGCTCCAATTTTTCGACGCGTGGGCCCTGGAGGTCTTGACTGCTTCCCTGGGGCCGGTTTTTCGTCCCGAGTCCTTTTCTGACGGTCCCGGGGCTGGGCCAGGGCTCCCAGAGGCCGAGGACGGCCGAAAACCAGCCGCTGCTATCTTTGTTGGAGCGTCGGCTCTGTGGGTCGGTGGCTCGAGGACGGGGGTGGGGCGGGCCTCCTCGGCGGCCCCCCCTAGGCTCAGGAGGGGAACAAGAACACAGACACAATTAGTCGTCGATTCCCCAGAAAATATGGGAAACTATGGGGAATCCTGTTATTTGTGTCAACGGATTTCAGACATGTGGCAAATCCCTTGTGTTTTTGGGCCCTGACCCCGCCGATCTGCGTGAGGGGTGCCAGCAAATTTCAGGAACGTGCCCATTCCCTTCCGTTTTTGGACCCTGACCCCACCGATCTGCGTGAGGGGTGCCACCGAATTTCAGAAATGTGGCACATCCTGTGTGTTTTTGGACCCTGACCCCGCCGAACTGCGTGAGAGGTGTTAATTTTTACCCACCCCAGCAATTCAGACAACGCGCTCAGGGCGTGGTACAAATTCCCGTTTTGGGCCTCCCCCCCTCGCGCGGTCCATCATCAAGGAACAGTAAGCAGCAAGAAGCAGAACTGTAACAGTGGAAACTGGAAGCTGCAACTGGTACAGGAAACTGCGAACCTTCGGCCTACAGCCTGGTGGCCCTACAAGGGGGCTGGCGGATGACGGGAAGCGCCCCTGGCGTGGACCGTTTGTTGGTGGTAAAGAATTATGGGGTCCGCGCCGCACCGGGAAACTCGCTGGCGGATGACGGGAAGCGTCTTCGAGGTACGAGAAGCAAGCGGGACGTTCTGGCTGAATCCTTGAGTAAATATATCTTTTCTTTAACTATATGGGTTGCCGCGCTGCACGGGATGACGGGAAGCGTCTTCGAGGTACGAGAAGCAAGCGGGACGTTCTGGCTGAATCCTTGAGTAAATATATATATTCTTTAACTATATGGGTTGCCGCGCTGCACGGGATATTTCGTTGGCGGATGACGGGAAGCGTCTTCGAGGTACGAGAAGCAAGCGGGACGTTCTGGCTGAATCCTTGAGTAAATATATATATATATATCTTTATGACGGGAAGCGTCTTCGAGGTACGAGAAGCAAGCGGGACGTTCTGGCTGAATCCTTGAGTAAATATATATATATATATATCTTTATATCTATGGGTTGCGCGGCTGCACGGGATCATTCATTGGCGGATGACGGGAAGCGTCTTCGAGGTACGAGAAGCAAGCGGGACGTTCTGGCTGAATCCTTGAGTATATATATATATATATCTTTATATCTATGGGTTGCGGGATTGCACGGGGGTTTTCATTGGCGGATGACGGGAAGCGTCTTCGAGGTACGAGAAGCAAGCGGGACGTTCTGGCTGAATCCTTGAGTAAATATATATATATATATATATATCTTTATATCTATGGTTGCGCGCACGGATTTTTCATTGGCGGATGACGGGAAGCGTCTTCGAGGTACGAGAAGCAAGCGGGACGTTCTGGCTGAATCCTTGAGTAAATATATATATATATATATATATATATATATATCTTTATATCTATGGGTTGCCGCGGGCGCACGGGATGACGGGAAGCGTCTTCGAGGTACGAGAAGCAAGCGGGACGTTCTGGCTGAATCCTTGAGTAAATATATATATATATATATATATATATATATCTTTATATCTATGGGTTGCTGCACGGGGGTATGACGGGATCTTCGATACGAGAAGCAAGCGGGACGTTCTGGCTGAATATCTTTATATCTATGGGTTGCGGGGGTGCACGGGGTTTTTCGTTGGCGGATTCCCCAAAATGGCCATTTCGCTCGAGACATCCTCGAAAAATCGAGGTGTTGGAGGCTATCGTTTAAGACGTCTTATGTTAAAAATGACGGTTTCGCTCGAGACATCCTCAAAAAATCGGGATGTTGAAAAATATCAAAAATTTTTGTTATGCATGAAAAATGAGCGTTTCGCTCGAGACATCCTCGAAAAAATGAGATGCCGATAGAGGTGTTTTAGAACCTCTTATGTCAAAAATGACGTTTTCGCTCGGGACGTCCTCAGAAAATGAGCAGGTGGTCTGCCGTGCTGACGTGTGGAGCACGGCAGACCACGGCCATTTCGCTCGAGACATCCTCAAAAAATCGCAAAGTGGTCTGCCGTGCTCCTGTGTGGTCTGCCTTGCTCCTGGGGGGCAAACCAGCAACACGTCAAGAAGTTACCCAGGGGACCAATCAGCAACACGTCAAGAAGTTATCCTGGGGGGCAAACCAGCAACACGTCAAGAAGTTATCCCGAAGGGGCAAACCAGCAACACGTCAAGAAGGTGCTGATGGGGGGCAAACCAGCAACACGTCCAGAAGTTATCCTGGGGGGTAAACCATTTCGCTCGAGACATCCTCAAAAAATCGAGGTGTGGTCTGCCGTGCTCCTGTGTGGTCTGCCTTGCTCCTGTGGTCTGCCGTGCTCCTCACAGGAGCACGGCAGACCGCGCGTAGGAACCGAGAGGAGCACGGCAGACCAAGACGAGGAGCACGGCGGACCAGGCTTAGGAACCGAGAGGAGCACGGCAGACCAAGACGAGGAGCACGGCAGACCAGGCACCAAGAGCGCCCTCAAGACGACGGAAAGGATGACCAAGACGAGGAGCACGGCAGACCAAGACGAGGAGCACGGCAGACTATGCCCTAAGAGTGCCCTCAAGACGGCCGAACAACGGCAGACCCCATAGGAGCACGGCAGACCACAGAAGAGCACGGCAGACCAACAGGAGCACGGCAGACCACACAAGAGCACGGCAGGCCACACAGGAGCACGGCAGACCACACAGGAGCACGGCAGACCACAAAGGAGCACGGCAGACCACACAAGAGCACGGCAGACCCCACAAGAGCACGGCAGACCCCACAGGAGCACGGCAGACCCCACAGGAGCACGGCAGAGCAGACCCAAAAGGAGCACGGCAGACCACACAGGAGCAAGGCAAACCACAGGAGCACGGCAGACCACACAGGAGCACGGCAGACCCCACAGTAGCAAGGCAGACCCCAAAGGAGCACGGCAGACCACCGGAGCACGGCAGACCACACAGGAGTACGGTGGGGTCAGGGTTGCTTCGGCGTGTGGCCTCACCCTGCGGCGGCTCCAGCGGTCCGCCAGGCTGGAGGCGAGGCGAGTGCGCAAGTTCGAGTGCCACGTGGAGGTTTGCGAGGCTGAGGCGCTGCCGCAGCTCGGCCGAGTTGTGGCCCTGCGCACGGCGTTGCGGTCGGCTGCGAGGCCCTTCGCCCCAGCTGGGGTTGACCCCGTTGCCGGCGGCGGCGGTACCCAGGTGATGCAGGCCCAGGTCAACGTCGATGAGTGCGACGAGGCGCGGCAGCAGCTTAACATGGAGTTCGATCTGGCTGGGCGCGCCCGCGTGGGGCGTGGCGCCCGCATCGGCGATTGCTACGTGCCTTCCCCTCTCTTCCCTGGGGTGTCGGAGGTTGACTGCGTGGTGGACTTCGTGCAGGCCGCGGGCGCTATGGCGGCGCCGCCGCGCGCTTTTGGCGAGTGCTCCGACTCCGACAGCGTGATCCTCGACGGCGAGGCCGACGTGGCCACCGCTTGCTCGGTTGGGGAGCAGCCAGCCGCCGAACCTGCTGAACATGTTGCTGCCGCCGCCGCCGCGTACCTCGACGCCTTCCCGCAGGCCCTCTTCCGTGGGGGCGGCGGCGCCAGGGCTCGTGGCGAGGTCGCGGCTCGTGATTGGTGGCGTGCGAGGGCGGCCGTTGCCCGCGCTTGGCTCACAGCGGATGCCGCGACGGTGCAGGCGCCCTCGTATGAAGGAGCGAGCGTTGGAGGTACTGCAGGCGGGGCGCCGCTGCCTCCAGGCTTGGATTGGAGGAGTGGTTGGAGCAGCGTGGTTAGTGCTCCTGGTGAGACGTCATCTCCCTGCGTGTTCGGAATGCCTTCTGAGTGATGGTTCGCCTTGCACGTCTGTTCCCCATTGGATGTGGGGGGCTGTGGTTGTTCAGTGGGTTATGTCTCCTGCATTTGAATGTGCACTTGGTGTATTTGCAATGCAGTGGGGCCCCCTCGATGATTGAGGCAAGCAGTTGCTTTCCGTTTCTGCTGCTTGCCTTGCGTGCGGACGCTAATTCCGTTTGCTCCGTGCATTCGCATTTCTTGTATTGGAATGTGTACGTGAGCTCTTCTGTGCAGCTTCGCTGCTTCTGTTGCCTCTCGGCACTGCCCGCCCTCGTGGCCCTGGGGCCTAGGCGCCCCCGTTGGCCCTGGCGGGCGTTTGGCGCTCCGCGCCCCCCTGCGGGGGCCCCTTTCGGGCCCCCAGGGCTGGCCCTTGAGGCCCTGGGGCCAATGGGCTCCGTGGGCCTCGGGCTTCTTTTAGCCTTCATAGGCCCCGCACGACACGACACACAGGAGTACGGCAGACCCCACATGAGCACGGCAAATCCCAAATGAGCACGGCAGACCACAAGAGCACGGCAGACCACACAGGAGCACGGCAGACTCCACAGGAGCACGGCAGACCACAAAGGAGCACGGCAGACCACACAGGAGCCCGGCAGACGCCACAGGAGCACGGCAGACGCCACAGGAGCACGGCGGAACCCACAGGAGCACGGCAGACCGCGCGCGGGTACAACATAAACGCGCCTTTTTGTTGTACCCCGAACGCCGCTGGCGTTTCCCCAACAGGAGCACGGCAGATCTCACAGGCGCGCGGCAGACCCCAAATGAGCACGGCCGACCACAGGAGCACGGCAGACCCCAAATGAGTACGGCAGACCCCAAAAGAGCACCGTAGACGCCTCAGGAGCACGGCTGACCACACAGGAGCACGGCAGACCACACAGGAGCGCGGCAAACCACAAAGGAGCAAGGCAGACCCCAAATGAGCACGGCAGTCCACACGTTCGCACGGCAGACCGCACAGGAGCACGGCAGACCGCACATGAGCACGGCAGACCAAGAAGGAGCACGGCAGACCACACAGGAGCACGGCAGACCACACAGGAGCACGGCAGACCACACAGGACACGGCAGACCCCACGGGAGCACGGCAGACCACACAGGAGCACGGCAAACCACACAAGAGCACGGCAGACCATACAGGAGCACGCCAGACCACACAGGAGCACGGCAGACCACACGTTCGCACGGCAAACTCCACAGGAGCACGGCAGACCCCAAAGAAGCACGGCAGTGGTACGTGGCACTGCTGTGGTATGCCGTACTAAAAACGTGGAATATCTCATAAGCCCAGGGGACAAAAGGACGCTTCCCGTTCTTGTCCGGTCAGGTTTCCCAAAATGGCCATTTCGCTCGAGACATCCTCGAAAAATCGAGGTGTTGGAGGCTATCGTTTAAGACGTCTTATGTTAAAAATGACGGTTTCGCTCGAGACATCCTCAAAAAATCGGGATGTTGAAAAATATCAAAAATTTTTGTTATGCATGAAAAATGAGCGTTTCGCTCGAGACATCCTCGAAAAAATGAGATGCCGACAGAGGTGTTTTAGAACCTCTTATGTCAAAAATGACGTTTTCGCTCGGGACGTCCTCAGAAAATGAGCAGGTGGTCTGCCGTGCTCCCGTGTGGAGCACGGCAGACCACGGCCATTTCGCTCGAGACATCCTCAAAAAATCGAGGTGTGGTCTGCCGTGCTCCTGTGTGGTCTGCCTTGCTCGAGTGGTCTGCCGTGCTCCTCACAGGAGCACGGCAGACCGCGCGTAGGAACCGAGAGGAGCACGGCAGACCAAGACGAGGAGCACGGCAGACCAGGCTTAGGAACCGAGAGGAGCACGGCAGACCAAGACGAGGAGCACGGCAGACCAGGCACCAAGAGCGCCCTCAAGACGACGGAAAGGATGACCAAGACGAGGAGCACGGCAGACCAAGACGAGGAGCACGGCAGACTATGCCCTAAGAGTGCCCTCGAGACGGCCGAACAACGGCAGACCCCATAGGATCACGGCAGACCACAGAAGAGCACGGCAGACCAACAGGAGCACGGCAGACCACACAAGAGCACGGCAGGCCACACAGGAGCACGGCAGACCACACAGGAGCACGGCAGACCACAAAGGAGCACGGCAGACCACACAGGAGCACGGCAGACGCCACAGGAGCACGGCGGAACCCACAGGAGCACGGCAGACCACAGAAGAGCACGGCAGACCACAGGAGCACGGCAGACCACACAAGAGCACGGCAGGCCACACAGGAACACGGCAGAACACACAGGAGCACGGCAAAGCATTCAGGATCAGTGCAGGTCGCAAAGGAGCACGGCAGACCACCGGAGCACGGCAGACCACACAGGAGTACGGCAGACCCCACATGAGCACGGCAAATCCCAAATGAGCACGGCAGACCACAAGAGCACGGCAGACCACACAGGAGCACGGCAGACTCCACAGGAGCACGGCAGACTCCACAGGAGCACGGCAGACCACAAAGGAGCACGGCAGACCACACAGGAGCCCGGCAGACGCCACAGGAGCACGGCAGACGCCACAGGAACACGGCGGAACCCACAGGAGCACGGCAGACCGCGCGCGGGTACAACATAAACGCGCGTTTTTGTTGTACCCCGAACGCCGCTGGCGTTTCCCCAACAGGAGCACGGCAGATCTCACAGGCGCGCGGCAGACCCCGAATGAGCACGGCCGACCACAGGAGCACGGCAGACCCCAAATGAGTACGGCAGACCCCAAAAGAGCACCGTAGACGCCTCAGGGGCACGGCTGACCACACAGGAGCACGGCAGCCCGGGCCGGTTCCGGCGCCGGCCGGCGCCGGAAAATTGAATTCCGAGGCGGGGCCGACAAAAGGCCACTCCAAGACATATTTTTCTTTCGAAAATATTGATTTTCTGCTCCCGGCGCCCGGGAACCCCTTCCGGGCCGCTTCTGGCACCCGGGCCGGCGCTCGAGCCAAACGCCCGGGCCAGCACCCGGGCCAGCGCCCGGGCCAGTTCCGGCGCCGGCCGGCGCCGGAAAATTGAATTCCGAGGCGGTGCCGAAAAAAGGCCACTCCAAGACATATTTTTCTTTCGAAATATTGATTTTCTGCTCCCGGCGCCCGGGAACCCCTTCCGGGCCGCTTCCGGCACCCGGGCCGGCGCTCGAGCCGAACGCCTGGGCCAGCACCCGGGCCAGCGCCCGGGCCGGTTCCGGCGCCGGCCGGCGCCGTAAAATTGAATTCCGAGGCGGTGCGGAAAAAAGGCCACTCCAAGACATATTTTTCTTTCGAAAATATTGATTTTCTGCTCCCGGCGCCCTGGAACCCTTCCGGGCCGATTCCGGCACCCAGGTCGGCGCTCGAACCGAACGCCCGGCCCGGCACCTGGGCTGGCGGCCGACGCGCGATGCGCTGCCACAAGCCAGCTTCCCGCAAGATCGGTCCAGAGTGGGAGGGGACGGAGCTGGGCGGGTGAAGGACCACCAGAGCACTGCTCCAGCCTTTCCTCAGCCCTGGGTCTGCTGACCACACAGGAGCACGGCAGACCACACAGGAGCGCGGCAAACCACAAAGGAGCAAGGCAGACCCCAATGGAGCACGGCAGTCCACACGTTCGCACGGCAGACCGCACAGGAGCACGGCAGACCCCACATGAGCACGGCAGACCAAGAAGGAGCACGGCAGACCACACAGGAGCCCGGCAGACCACACAGGAGCACGGGGGGGGGGGGGGGGGACGACACTACATGACAACGGCAGACCCCACGGGAGGCACGGCAGACCACACAGGAGCACGGCAAACCACACAAGAGCACGGCAGACCATACAGGAGCACGCCAGACCACACAGGAGCACGGCAGACCACACGTTCGCACGGCAAACTCCACAGGAGCACGGCAGACCCCAAAGGAGCACTGCAGACCACAGGAGCACGGAAGACCGCACAGGAGCACGGCAGACCACACAGGAGCACGGCAAACCAAGAAGGAGCACGGCAGACCACAGGAGCACCGCAGACGCCACAGAAGCACGGCAGATCGTCGTCGTCGTCATCGTCGTCGTCGTCGTCTTCGTCAATACGATCTCGAAAATTACGACAAAAAACGATGACAGAAAACGACCACAAACATAACACAAAAACCAACCGAACACGGAATCCAACAACAAAAAAACAATCAGAACAACGACCGCAATCATAAAATGATAACGACGGCGACAGCGAGAACGGCAACAGCGGACGATTATAATGAAAACGACGACCACGACAAAGGAAAGGCACGCGACGACGACGACGGACAACCAAACGACAAGACAGGCTGGAACAGAAAAAGTAGGCTGGGCGACAACGGGTGGGGGCCCGCGTGGCCGAGAGAAAAGCACGGTGTCGACACCATGATGTGGCCAGGGCAGCAGACTACCTCGACAGACCAGCGCGGCAGGCCACCATTTAGTCTGTTCTGTTGCGTTTTTGGGTTTCTCTGACGTTCTCGCCAATCCGGTCTCTGACGCACGTGGTGGATAAAAAACGGCGCTTCCCGTTCTTGTCCGGTCAGGTTTTTCATTGGCGGATTCCCCAAAATGGCTATTTCGCTCGAGACATCCTCGAGAAATCGAGGTGTTGGAGGCTATCGTTTAAGACGTTTTATGTGAAAAATGACGGTTTCGCTCGAGACATCCTCAAAAAATCGGGATGTTGAAAAATATCAAAAATTTTTGTTATGCATGAAAAATGAGCGTTTCGCTCGAGACATCCTCGAAAAAATGAGATGCCGATAGAGGTGTTTTAGAACCTCTTATGTCAAAAATGACGTTTTCGCTCGGGACGTCCTCAGAAAATGAGCAGGTGGTCTGCCGTGCTGACGTGTGGAGCACGGCAGACCACGGCCATTTCGCTCGAGACATCCTCAAAAAATCGCAAAGTGGTTTGCCGTGCTCCTGTGTGGTCTGCCTTGCTCCTGGGGGGCAAACCAGCAACACGTCAAGAAGTTACCCAGGGGACCAATCAGCAACACGTCAAGAAGTTATCCTGGGGGGCAAACCAGCAACACGTCAGCACGGTATCCCGAAGGGGCAAACCAGCAACACGTCAAGAAGGTGCTGATGGGGGGCAAACCAGCAACACGTCAAGAAGTTATCCTGGGGGGCAAACCATTTCGCTCGAGACATCCTCAAAAAATCGAGGTGTGGTCTGCCGTGCTCCTGTGTGGTCTGCCTTGCTCCTGTGGTCTGCCGTGCTCCTCACAGGAGCACGGCAGACCGCGCGTAGGAACCGAGAGGAGCACGGCAGACCAAGACGAGGAGCACGCGGACCAGGCTTAGGACGCGAGAGGAGCAACGACAGACCAAGAACGAGGAGCATCGCGACCAAGGCCCAGACGCCTCAAGACGACGGAAAGGATGACCAAGACGAGGAGCACGGCAGACCAAGACGAGGAGCACGGCAGACTATGCAGGAAGAGTGCCCTCAAGACGGCCGAACACCGGCAGACCCCATAGGATCACGGCAGACCACAGAAGAGCACGGCAGACCAACCGGAGCACGGCAGACCACACCAGAGCACGGCAGGCCACACAGGAGCACGGCAGACCACACAGGAGCACGGCAGACCACAAAGGAGCACGGCAGACCACACACGAGCACGGCAGACCCCCCAAGAGCACGGCAGACCCCACAGGAGCACGGCAGACCCCACAGGAGCACGGCAGAGCAGACCCAAAAGGAGCACGGCAGACCACACAGGAGCAAGGCAAACCACAGGAGCACGGCAGACCAAACAGGAGCACGGCAGACCCCACAGTAGCAAGGCAGACCCCAAAGGAGCACGGCAGACCACCGGAGCACGGCAGACCACACAGGAGTACGGCAGACCCCACATGAGCACGGCAAATCCAAATGAGCACGGCAGACCCCAAGAGCACGGCAGACCACACAGGAGCACGGCAGACTCCACAGGAGCACGGCAGACCACAAAGGAGCACGGCAGACCACACAGGAGGCACTGGCAGAACGCCCAGGAGCACGGCAAGA
>CAUYUJ010010135.1:0-30154 GCA_963575745.1 Prorocentrum cordatum
GGGCGTCCGACGCTCGAAGACGGCCCAAGAGGCCCCCAAGTCCGTCCCAAGACGGCCCACGATTCTTCCAACACGGCCCAAGAGAGCCCCAAGACGGCCCAAGAGGGCCCCAAGACGGCCCAAGAGGGCCTCTGGACAGCCCAAGAAGGCCCCAAGAGAGCCCAAGAGGGGCCCAAGAGGGGGACCACGAACCGAAAGAACCGAGCTTTCCGCCCCAAGAGGCCCCCAGGAGGCCCCAAGAGACCCCCAAGGGGCCCCAAGAAGCCCACAAGAGGCCCAAAAGAGGTTCCAAGAGGCCCCAAAACAGCTCCCCAGAGGCCTCCAGACTGCCTCCGGCAGGCCCCCGGTTTCTTCCGCGGCACCGCCAGGGCGCCACCGGCAGGATGTCCTCCGTCTCATCGTTTTCCTTCAAGTTATCGCCTCTTCCTCATTCTCCTCCTCCTCCTCTGCGACCTCACTCCTATCCCTCAACGATCGCGTCACCGAGTGCCTCTTCATTGAAACATCCTCGCTCTTCAAACGCACATCCATACACACATGCATACATACCTACATTTAAACACATTTGCATACATAGAAAAACAATCTTCCAGACATACATACTTACATTCACACACATACACACATATTATCATACACACATACAAACATACATACAAACTCAATACATACATACGCGCACAAGCATACATACATACATACGTACCTACACACAGGCACACATGATCAATGCATGCATACATGCATGCACGCGTACATACACACACATATATCGTGAAACTCACCGCGTGCTCGAAACTTAAGAGAGACCGCGGGAAGTCGAGAGAAGCCGCGGAACGAGGCCTCTACTACTACTACCACTACTACCACAACCACTACTACTACTACTACTACCACTACTACTACTACTACTACTACTACTACTGCTACTACTACTACTACTACTACTACTACTACTAATACTACTACTAGTACTCCAGGAGCGTTTCCCAACTAGTATGTGTGTGTGGGTGATGCTGTGTGCGCATGTCTGCGGCGCAGGTTAAGTGGTGTGACTGTGTGTGTGCGTTTGAGTGTGCGCCCATAATTTCTGCGTCTGGAGAATAACCCCGAGCGACCCGGATCGGCGGCACTGGCCGAAGGCCACTACAATCAATGATTGCAGGGACCTTTGAAAAGGTTATTGCAAAATCGTGGACGTGTCTTGGGCTTACGCTCGTCCCCCTCCTCCTCCCCCTCCTCCTCTCCCACCTCTCCTCCTCCTCCTCCTCCTCCTCCTCCTCCTCCTCCTCCTCCTCCTCCTCCTCCTGGTGGTTGGGTGATACCTCGGACCTGAGGCGGCCGCTCGGCACGACCTGGGCACCCCCGGAGCGCTCTCGGCGAGGCGCGGGTGCTGAAAAGCACACCGACGCTGGAAGACCTCGGGCAACCTGCGAGAGCGCCAGAAAACCTCGAACTTCGAACCCCACGTGAGAAGTCATCGCCCCCGCTCGAGGGCCGCCCCCGACGTCTCCGGGCGCCCCCCCCCGCCCCGACGCGCGCGGGGGCTGGGCCGCCTCGGCGAGGGCGCCAGCGAGCGAGTCGCAGGAGCCCTTCTCCTCGTCGGGCAGCACGCTCCTCGTCGCGGCGGCTAGGAGGAGGAGGAGGAGGAGGAGGAGGAGGAGGAGGAGGAGGAGGAGGAGGAGGACCCCCCGTGCGGCCCCTCGGCAGCCCCTCGGAGACCCTCGGCGCCGCCTCGGAGCTCCTGAGCGGTCCCTCGTGCGGCCCCTCCGCGGCCCATGGGAAAAAGGCCTCCGGCGGCCCCGCGGAGAGATCCTCGGCGGCCCCGCGGCGGCCCTCGGAGGCCCCTTCGGCGGCCCTCGGAGGCGGCCTCTGGGAACCCCTCTCGGCGGCCGTCGGCGGCCCGTGCAGCGGCGTGAAGGGCGGCGGCGGCGGCGGCGTCGTCGTCGTGCGGTCGTCGTCGTGCGGTCTTGCGGTCGTCGTCGAGGTCGTGCGGTCGTCGTCGTCGTCGTCGTCGTCGTCGTCGTCGTCGTCGTCGTCGTTGGCGGCGGCGGCGGCGGCGGCAGCTGCGGCGGCGGCGGTGGAAGCGGCGGCGTGATCACGTGGTCGTCGTCGTTCCCCTTCTCAGCCCTCCTCCCCCTTCTCCTCCCCTCTTGCTCGCTCCTACCCACCCTCGCTGCTCCTCTTCCTCATCCTCATCCTTGCTACTCGTGTTCCACCTCCTTGTTCCTCCTTCTCATCCTCCTCTTCTTCTCCTCCTCTCCTACTCCGCCTCCTCCTCTTCTTGCCTCTCGCCGAACTAAGGGGCGAAGCCTACCCAGGAGCCCCACTGATAAAATGTCGGGGGCGCATCAAGACGACCTTTTAGTCGTCCCACCTGGGCTTCCAGAAACCCAGGCAGAGGCCAGCGACATGCGCCCCCCCAAGCCCAAAATCAAACAGATACAACAGGCGGGGGGAGTCCGAAATGGAGCTCAGGCTCCGGCCACTCAGGGAACAGTTTCTGGAACTGCGCACGCGCACAACCCCATCAGGCGCAGCACCAGGCGACTCCTCGGAATTATCTGGATCTGCCTGCGGGGCACATGAAGTCGACCCGGGAGCCCCATGCAATCTTGCACGAGCCACTGGTCTCGCTGGCACCTCGGAGACGACTCAGGACTGACAATACTCTTGAGGGGCTTGCCCTGGGACAGAAACTACAGGGTGCTTGGTTCGTTGGAGCCGCTCCTGTGTTCTCTCGGTGGCACCCAGCTTGCGTCGCTTGGCTTCCACTCGCCTCGTTCGGGTTCGTCGGTTGCCCCTCGACAGTCTCCGTCTGCACCTTGTTCGGGTTCGGGTTCGTGTTCTGCCCCTCGATGAGCTCCGTCTGCTCTCTTTCCTCTTGCAGACCCAACAGCTTGTTCTGAAGACTGGAAACCCTTTGGGGAACATGTTCTGCCCCTCTCCCTCCGAATCCTGCCTTGCGCAGCCTCCTCCCGTGAAAGCTCATGCCTCTGAATATGAAACCATCGGACCGACATGGCCTCGAAGGTTCCATCGTCCAGACTGATCCAGTGCCCTATTTCTTCTTCCGAGAGAGGTGGGTACTGGCTCCAGCACTTGTTTTCCCAGGACTGATTGCCATACCGAACCCAAGGCTGCCTGAAGAAACCGTCGCCCATGGGATTGCGAATCCACGGAGACCCCTCCATCAGCTCAACTCCCATTGGGACCCTTGGGAATGTTTGCTGCTGGTGTGGCCCCGTCGGGGTTCCACGCGCCACAATGGAAATATTCAGCTTTGTTACCATTGTTCCTCGCGTTGCAGGCCATGCAGCCCAACCGGGCATCTCCTGATCTGAACCTGCTCTGCTTCCTCAGGAGCCCAACTCTACACACCGACGCATCTTCCGGCCCCGCACAGAAATTCGCACAAGAAAGCGGATCGGAAAAGCGGGGAAGAAAGTATACACCACACCACCCCGACGTCGTCCCCGACCCTCAAAAAGTCCTGGGATTGAACCGGGGCGGACCTGGCGAATGCAAATATCAAGCTGCGGACCAGCGGTATCCACATTGTGTTCTCGGGAAACTCAGCATCTTGAGCCCAAATGGCTACGTCCTCCCCCTCCTCCTCCTCCTCCTCCTCCTCCTCCTCATCCTTCTCCACCTCGTCAGCGTCCCTCCGCGTCGTACTCTGCTCACTCCTTCACATCCTCCTCATGATCAACGGCTGGCCAGACAAGACCAGTAGACAGACTGGAGCCTCACGGCAGTCGTGCCGAGTGGAGGTCAACGGTGCAGAGAGCGCAAGAGAAGACTCAACTATGTGGTTGACCCGCAGTGCCGAGATGCTTCACGGCCGAGGAGACGTTGACTCACCGTGCGTGGGCCTGCCCAGCCAATACCATCGACCACCCCGAGCTCGAAGAGGCGAACCACCCAGTGCCAAGGGAGCTGGCGGCCGTGGAGGGTGAACCAGGCCTGTGCCCGAGAGGCCTGCCAGCGCCGCAGCTCACGAGCCCTCGATTGCTGCAGGGCTCGGCCGACGACTATCGGGAGGGAGGGGTGGTAACTGAGTTTGGGGACGGCTCGAGAGGGAGACTCTCAGACGACCAGCGTCGGCGGAAACACAACAAAAACAACATACCAAAGCTTCGGCGGCCACACGGGGCTGGCCATTGCCGTGATGCAACGGCGCAGGGCGCCTCGGCACGATGATGGCCGTCCTCCGCCTCCTCCTCCTCCTCCTCCTCCTCCTCCTCCTCCTCCTCCCCCTCCTCCTCCTCCTCCTCCTCCTCCTCCTCCTCCTCCCCCTTCTCCTCTTCCCCCTCCTCCACCTCCTCCACCTCCTCCTCATCCTCCTCCACCACGAGGGCCTCCGGAAGGCCCAGCCCCGCAGAGGCAGGGAGGCCGCCAAGGCTGCCAACGAGGACCTCTGGCCGAGCACCAGTTGCGGACTTGCTAGCACCTTACGATGCTGAAGAATAGGCTGTTGGGTGCTTTGGCGGCTGGGAGGGTGTTGTGTGGGTATGTCCTTTCTTTACGCGTTGGGTGTTCTGCTTGGGGGGGGGGGGGGCGCACTTGCTGGCAGGGGCCCACGGGGGGGGGGGGGCGTGCCCTCGGGGCGGGTGCCACCCCATGCGGAGGAATCCGGCGACAGGCTGCGAACGGACCGCGCTCTCTTTTCGGAGGTACGGTAGGGGCATTGGACAAGGAACCCTCAGATAAAGACCTAGGCTCTGGAAGCCACTGGAATTCCAATCGTGGATCGGCCATGGATATCATCGCCGCCCTCATCAGATAAGGAACCCTCCAGGGTCTGCAGCCTCCTGGGCACACTCCTTATCGAGCGCCCCCACCGTAGCAGGTGGATCGGCTGCTGACCAAGAAGGGGGGGAGCCGAGAGGACCTGGGAGGCTGGGGTAGCCGATCAGGCTCTGCATGCCGACCTACGGCTGCAGCAGTGAGGCTCGGGGCAGGTCGGGCCCTGGATCTGGCCACGGAGCGCGACTCGGCCCGAGCGTGGCGCGAAGAGCTTTGCGCCGCGGGCGCCGCGGGCCCCTCGCGCGTGAAGATAGCGGTGGAGCCCCGCGCACGCGAGCTGGTCACAGGCGGCTCCAAATGGCGGAGCTCCGAATGCGCACAGCATGTGCACGCCAGGCATGCTCTTCACTCCTGCCAGTCCTCGTGTTCCCCGCCATCCGGCTGGCCCTCCCTTCACATGTGCAGCCAAACACCCACTGGAAGGGCTGGGGTGTCGAGGCCTGGTCTTGATGCGCGTGCTGCTCACGACTCCCACTATCGATGGGAGAGTGGGGCAAATCTGATCTGGCGTTCTGCCACCCCTGTGGCAAGATTGCTACGGTAGAATTCCGCCACCTGACGGAGACCTGGCCTGGCCCGGCGAGCAACGGAGCCGCGAAGCTAAGCAGAAGTTGGAGAGGGCTCCACCCGCGATGAGAGGGATCCCCGAGGTGTGTTGGCGAAGGGCTCTGCCTCGAAGTTGTGGCCGAACAGGCGGCCAGTGCTGAGAGCCGTCCGGCAGCCTTGTCTATGGGGACTGGGGCCGCTTCATCAGCCGCGCCCTCGTCGAGAGACTCTGTGGGTGTCGGGGTCCTGGGGCGCTCCTGCAGGGAACCTCGCCAGCTGAGGGAACGCGGGTCGTGGGGCGTGACTGGCGGTTGGCCGCATCACCAGCTTCGAGGCGTCGACAGCCTTGATTTGAAACGGAGGCCAGCGATAATGGTATTGGTTGCATATGTTCACCGTGGTGCCTGTCCCATCTGTGCCATCTGGGGCGCAAAGTTCAGAATCCTTCACCAGGATCCTCGCTCCTCCTTCTCCGTCTCCTCCTCCTACTGCTGCTGCTGCTGCTGCTGCTCATGGCTGATTTGGGGTTATCCTGAAGCCGTTCCCAGCCCTGCCCCCCCAAACAGGGAGGCAGGGCTGGTTTTGAAAGGTGGCGCCACTGGCCGAAAGGGGGGGCTACCCCAGGATTCATCCTACTCCTCCTCCTCCTCCTCCTCCTCCCCCTCCTCCTCCTCCTCCTCCTCCTCCTCCTCCTCCTCCTCATCCTCCTCCTACTCCTCGTGAACATGTCTCCTCACCATCCTCTCCACGCTCTTCCTCCTCATCATCCTCGCCGGCGCCCCTCCTCACGATCACCTTCCTCATCCTCATCTCCTCCTTCGCCTCCTCCTCCTCCTCCTCCTCCTCCTCCCCATCGTCCTCCTCATCCTCATCCTTATCCTCATCCGCATCCACATCCTTTGCTTCCGCCATCCTCCTCCTCCTCCTTCTCCTCATCGTCGTCCTCCTCCTCCTCCTCCTCCTCCTCCCCTACTCTCCTCTCTCAATCTCTCTCTCAATCTCTCTCTCTCTCGACGAAGAAATCCTCCTCATCCTCATTCCCATCCTCCAACTCTCACTGCTCATCAACATTTTCTCTTCCTACTCCTGCCCCCCCCTCCCCCTCTCCCTACTCCTCCTCCACCTTTTACTCCTCCTCCTTCTCCTGTTCCTCCTCCTCCTCCTCCTCCTCCTCCTGTTCATTCTCCTGCTCCTCGTTGTCATCCTCGTCCGCATTATCAGAATCGTCCTACTCGTTCTCCTCGTTCACCTCATCCACCGCATCATCGTCATAATCGTCCTCATAATCATCATCATCATCATCACCATCATCATCATCATCATCATCATCATCATCATCATCATCATCATCATCATCATCATCATCATCCTTCTCCTCCTCCTCCTCCTCGTCCTCATCCTCATCCTCATCCTCATCCTCATCCTCATCCTCATCCTCATCCTCCTCATCATCATCATCATCATCATCATCACCATCATCATAGTCATCATCAGCAGCAGCATCATCATCGTCATCGTCATCATCATCATCAGCATAAGCATAAGCATAAGCATCAGCATAATCATCAGAAAGATGATCAGCAGCATTATCAGCAGCAGCATCGACAGCAGCATCATCCTCAGCATCAACTTCATCAGCATCATCATCAGCATCATCATCAGCATCAGCAGCAGCATTACCATCACCAGCATCATCATCAGCAGCATCATCATCGTGGTCATCAGCAGCATCAGCATCATCATCAGCACCACCATCAGCATATCATCATCATCATCATGATCATCATCATCATCATGATCATCATCATCATCATCACCATCAGCATCATCACCAAAACCATCACAATCATCATCAGCAGCAGGATCATCATTACCACCAACACCTACAGTATCATCATCAGCACCATCATCATCATGCTCATCATCAGCATCAGCTTCAGCAGCATCATCATCCTCAACGTCGTCCGCATCGTCATCATCATCGTTATCCTCAGCATCAGCATCTTCACCAACATCAGCAGCGTCATCATCATCATCCTCACCATCAACCACACCATCATCAACAACAGCACCATCAACAGCAACAGTATTGCATCAACGGCAGCAACATCGTCATCATCGACAAAACGATCACCATCGTAACCATCGACGTCATCAGCCGAATCATCAACATCATCATCGACATCCCCATCAACATCATAAGCATTATCAGCAGTTTCAGACTCATCGCTAGCACTATCATCATCATCATCATCATCATCATCATCATCATCATAATCATCAGCAGCAGCATCACCATCACCATCCTCGTCAGTATCATCAGCATCACCAGCAGCATCATCAGCATCATCGTCATCACCTTCATCATCATCAGCATCAACATCATCATCATCATCATCATCATCATCATCATCATCATCATCATCATCGTCGCTAGTATCAGCAGCAGTAGCATCATCATCGGCAGCAGCATCTGCAGCTGCAGCAGCAACATGGACACCCTAAGCATAAACAGACGCATCGCTATCATCGTCGGCATCCTCATCGTAATCGTCATCAACAGAATGATCATAAGCATTACCAGCATCACCGTCATCCTAAAGCAACATCAGCATCATCATCAGCCGGAACATACTCATCAGAAGCATCATCACCCGCAGTATCATCACCCTAATCAGCTCATCGCCATCATCAATTACACCGTCAGTATCATCATCAGCAGCATCACCGTCACCATGAACCTCATCATGACCATGGCCGCACATCCTCATTATCTGCATCATCATCATCACAATCAGCATCATCATCAGCATCAGCAACATCATCATCAACATCCGCATCATCAGCACGGTCGCCATCGTCATCGCCATCAGCCTCGCAATCATAATCGTCGGCGCCGTCATCATCATCATCCTCGCCGCCATCATCAGAAGCAGCATCATCGATGATCCTCATCCCTCCGCCGCCTCGCTCATCTTGCCTCTCGTCCCCGCCGCTGCTCACCATCGCTCCTCAGCATCATCGTTCGCATCCGCCTCCTCATTATCATTGGGGGGGCGAAGTCAAAACAGAGCTCTCGCGCTGGCGCCGCGCACGTGCGCATTAAACGCTGGCCATGGCGACACGGATGGAGAACAGTGCCGTTTCAAAGTGCCTGTATCGCCTTAGCGCCGCGCGCAGTCGTCCTAAGTGCCTGTCACGTGTCAAAGGTTGGAGGACGGTTCCATTTGAAAGTGGTGGTATCGCCTTGGCGCCCCGCAAATTCGCCTTATTGTTTACCACAGCTACCGGGGTGGAGGGGTGCGTTGTCAAATTGGAGCACTCGCCCTAGCGCCGCGAACAGTCACCTACAAAGTTTGCAACGACTGCGAGGATTGAGGGCGGTTCTTGATCGAACTTGCGGGTCTGCTGGTTATTGCATTAAATCTGGCGGCCCGCGAGACTAACACACGTAACAGATGCACGGATGGATGACGGCGCCTATTCAAAATGGTGGCTCTCGCGTTGGGCTTCCAGAGGATTCACGGCCTGACACGCAACCTTGTGCAAGAATTGAACATTTGGGGGCAAAGAGTGTTCGAAACGGGGGTCTCGCTGGACACCTCGATGACCTGCATGTTGAGCCCGTGTTGCAACCCTCTGCGCTCGCTGAAAGGATACACCTCACATCCTGATCAAAACGGGTCTATCGTCTAGACGGCAGGCCTATGCTGCTATGGTGATTCAAGGGCGGGGTGGGCTGTTTGCAGTGGCAGAGAGGTCTTCGACGGACTTGCGTATGAGAAGGTGACTTAAGACGGGAGGTCGAGCTTCAGCATCGTTGGCGTATCGTGGGATTCCGCTGGTCCTCATCCTCCTCATCATTATCTTTCTCCGCCTCCAACTCCTCCTCCTCCTTCCTCCTCTTTCTCCTCCTCTTCGCTACTCGCTACTCGCTCCTCCACCTCCTGCCCCTCCTCCTATTAATTATTACCCTCCTCCTTCACCACCTTCATCGTCCTCTTCCTCCTCCTTCTCCTCATCCTCTTCTTCCTCCTCCTCCTCCTCATCCTCATCATCCACATCATCATGCTCATCAGCATCATCATCATCATCAGCAGCATCATCAGCATCATCATTACCACCATCATCAGAATCGTAATCATCAGCAGATTCATCATCGGCGTCATCATCAGCAGCAGCAGCATCTTCATCAGCATCAGCATCATCATCATCAGCATCATCACGAGCGTCAGCATAGTCATCATCAGCAGCATCACCATCACCACCAACCAACACAACCATCATCACACTCATAGGCATAAGCATCCGCATCATCATCAACATCATCATCATCCACATCAGCATGATCATCATCATAATCATAGTCAGTATCATAATCATCTTCATCATAATCATCATCATCATCATCATCATAACCATCATCACCATCATCATCATCATCATCATCAGCATCATCATCATCATCATCATCATTAGCAGCAGCATCATCACCCGCAGCATCAGCATCATAATCATAATCAGCAGTATCACCATCATCAGCAGCAGCATCATCAGCATCAGCAGCATCATCCTCATCATCACCATCATCGTTAGCATCATCAACAGCAGCAGCAGCATGGGCAGCCGCATCATCAGCATCATCATCATCAGCAGCATCAGCATCACTACCACCATCACCATCATCAGAATAACAATCATAACCAGCAGCATCGCCATCATCACCATCAACATCCTCAGCAGCAGCAGAATCATCAGCATCATCATAAGCATCCGCATCATCAGCAGCAGCATCATCACCACCACCATCATCACCATCATCAGTAGCGTCAACACCATGTTCAGCGAAGCATCATCACCCTCATGGTCAATATCGTCACCATTCGCAGTATCAGTACCATATCGTCCTCCTCATCATCAAAATCATATTCAGCAGTATCATCAGCCTCACCATTACCAACAGCATTGGCACCAGCATCATCAGCAACATCATCATTATCATCCTCATCATCGTCATAACTACCAACATCATCGTAACAATCATCCACACATCCTCATCCTTATCATCATCATCATCATCATCATCATCATCATCATCAGCATCATCATCATCATCATCATCATCATCATCATCATCATCATCATCATCATCATCATCATCATCATCATCGTCCTCATCGTCGCCCTCATCATCCACCTCCCTCTAGTCTTCCCCCCGTCCTTATCCTTCCCCTCCTCCTCCTCCTCCTCCTCCTCCTCATCATCATCATCATCAGCCTCCTCCTCCTCCTCATCATCATCCTCCTCCTCCGCCTCCTCCTCATGCTACTCGTCCTCATCGCTCCTCGCTCCTTGCTCCTCGCGTATCGCTCCTCGCTCCTCCAACTTCTCCTCTTCCTCCCTCCTCCTCCTCCTCCTCCTCCTCACCTCTTCTCCTCATCCTCCTCCTCCCTTTCCCTCCTCCTACTCGTCGCCCTCCTCCTCCTCCTCCTCCTCCTCCTCCTCCTCCTCCTCCTCCTCCTCCTCTTCCTGCGCCGCCTCCTCCTCCTCCTCCTCCTCCTCCTCCTCCTCCTCCTCTTCCTCCTCATCTGGAAAGGGGTGCCCGCCCGGCGCTGGCCCTCCAGGAGTCGCCAATGTCGCCCGCGCCATCGGCGCACCACCCTGCACGGGGCGGCCTCCTCCTGACCCACCAGACAGGAAGAGGAGGAGGAGGATGAGGAGGAGGAAGGGGCAGGAGGAGGAGGAGAAAGGGGCAGGAGGAGGCAGGAGAAGGCAGCAGGAAGGGGCAGGACGAGGAGGGAGGAGGAAGAGAAGAAGGAGGAACGAGGAGCGAGGAGCGAGGAGCGAAGATGAGGAGGAGGAGGACCAGTGTAAATAAAACCAAGAGTCATCAACGATGTTGGAATTAACCCTCCCTCCAAGATCCTTCTTCATAGGCCCCCACAACGGTTCATTTCCATTGCGGGAACTGCCTCGTTGGAAGACAACCGCTTGAAGATCCTGAAGCATGCCAAAACATTGTTCTCGGGATTTCAACGCCACGTATCAGCATGACTGCTGCGTCTTGGCGCTCC
The DNA here is from genome assembly GCA_963575745.1 of Prorocentrum cordatum. Taxonomy (NCBI): domain Eukaryota; class Dinophyceae; order Prorocentrales; family Prorocentraceae; genus Prorocentrum; species Prorocentrum cordatum. The sequence goes on from CAUYUJ010010135.1 coordinate 11,430, forward strand.
AGAATCGTGCCAGAGCGCCATGTTTGGGACTTCAACACCGCGAATCAACATAACTGTTGCACCCGCATAATCCTGAATCCGTCAAAACACAATTTCTGGTACGCTGATCATGGGGATCCGTGAAACTCTTGCGAATTTTAAAAACGAATGTGCGCGGCGCTAAGGCGGGAGCCACATTTTGAAAACGAACCGCCCTCAATCCGCGAAGCTCTTGCAAGTTATTAAAACGAATGTGCGCGGCGCTACGGCGAGAGCCACATTTGAAAAACGACCCGCCCTCAATCCGTGAAACTCTTGCAAATTCTTCAAACGAGTGTGCGCGGCGCTAAAGCGAGAGCCACATTTTGAAAATCACCCACTCTCAATCCGTGAAACCCTTGCAAATTCTTCAAACGAATGCGCGCGGCGCTAAAGCGAGAGCCACATGTTGAAAACGGCCCGCCCTCCATCTGTAAAACTGTTTCCTACTTTTGTAGCTTCAGAGTCATACATGGTGAGGAGGTATCAGGCGAAACGCCCAGCCCGCCCTAAAAGCTGGCCTCGGAGTGCGACAAGGGAGAAGTTATCTATAAAGGAGAAGGAATGGAACAGGAGGAGAAAGAGCAGGAGGAGGAGGAAGCGAAGGAGGCGAAGGAGTCAAGAGGAGGATTCTCGCCTGCCCCCACTAATCCAGCTCAACCTCGATCTCGCGTCTTTCTGAACCTGGAGGGGTGCGAAGTCCCACTGCGTGGAGCCGCGAGGAGAAAATGGGGAGGGGAGGGGGGAGAAAGGGTGCGTAGGAGGGCGGAGGAGTCAGGAAGAGGCAGGAATGGGGGGCGGCGGTAGGACGCAGGAGGGAGGCCGGAGGAGACAGGAGGCAGGAGAAGGGAGGAGGCAGCAGCGGGAGGCGGGAGGAGGCAGCAGCGTGGGGGACAGGAGGACGCAGGAGGAGGCGGGAGGGGCAGGAGGAAGGAAGGTCCAGGTAAAAGGTCCTGGGGGGCGATGCATTCCGCCTGAACAAACCCTCGCGGTCTGGCCTTCGGGTCCTGCCTTCCGTCTCCGGCGGCCATGTGCCGGCACGGGCACCCCCCAGCACGCCACCCCTGCCTCGGCGAGGCGCAGCTGCTGCGAGAGGCACCCGGAGGCCAGGACGCCACGGAGAATCCTCCTCCTCCTCCTCCTCCTCCTCCTCCTCCTCCTCCTCCTCCTCCCCCTCCTCCTTTTCCTCCTACTCCTCCTCCTCCTCCGCCTCCTCCTCCTCCTCCTCCTCCTCCGCCTCCTCCCCAGACATTCGATTTCCATGTTTTTTCAGCACGCAGCCCGCGGAAGTCCAGGCCCTTTCCCCTGGGCCGGTGTTTCATCCCGAGACATTTTTGAACGGCCCCGCCGGCCGGCGATGGCCCCCAGAGGCCGAGAACAGGGACAAGAACCCTCCGTCATGATTCTTGTCACGACGCCAGGGGGCCTGGGAATGTCGAAGCGACCTAGCGTTGCCTCATGTTGTCCCAATCGTACTTACGGACCACATCCCAGAAATCCGCCACCGTGCCGCTGGGCATGAAGTGGGCGTGTCCTCAGGTCTTTCCACTGCCCCTTTCTGAGCCTCAGTCGCCACTCCTGAAGATTTCTTAAGGGCCTGAACCCCAACAAGGCCCCAAGACCAGCCCGGGCACGGTGGTCGAGCACCCAGAAAAGTATCGAACGTCTGCACGACACGCCAGCGAGAGGTCGAACAGGTATAGCCTGCCAAGGCCCGACGTGTGAAAACTCTCTGGTTTGGGTAATCTCATGGTGCTCGAAATGCTTTCAAAGTAGGTCGGAACAACATGCCCAGCCTCCCGATGTCGTGATTTTGCCACAACGTCGACGCCAAGAGGTGATCCCTTCCCCGGGACCGGTTTTTCGTCCTGAGCTGTTTTTTGCCAATCCTGAGTCCTGGTAGGATCCCCAGGAGGCCGAAAATAGTGCAAAACCTCCCCGTCTTCCCTGAGATCCGACATAGCGACAAAATTGCAACATCGTGAAAAATCTCGCCCGGAGCCGTGGACCCAATCTTTCTGCGCGTCATTTTGCGAGCCGGATCGATCTGTGAGGGTCCCAGGGCCCGAAATTGAGCGAAAACGCTGGTTGTGAAAAAATTGCGACGCCAGGGTCTCAGGGTTGACTTTTCCACCCTAGTCTGGGTAAGCGTTGCCCGCTTCCGCCGGCCAGCCGCCCGACCGAGCCGACCGCCCCCGAACGAAATGGCAAGGGCGGCCTGCGACCGCCGCGCCGGCGGCGCTGGCCCCGCCGCCGCGGGCGCCGTGGAGGGCGAACTGGGCCTCGAGCCGGTGGACCTGCCGCTGTTGGCGGAAAAAACGCCCACCCAGAGACCCAGAGATCCAACGGATTGAGAGAGTCAAGACGGAACTTTTTCGCAAGGTTCGGCCCCTATAGGGGCCCTCGCCAGGCCTCGGGACCGTGAAAAAACGGCTCTGGATGAAAATCCGGTGCTGGGGAATGGGTCGAGACTTCTGGGGGCCCCGTATTGAAAAAATCACGGCATCGGATCTCTGGGGACGTCGCTTCGGCGGTGCCGCCACGGGACCCTCCATTTCAATGTTGCGTTCGCGGCCGCTGTCGGGGCGCAAGCCTCGGCATAAAGAGCACCCAAAACTCCACCGCTAAGGCATCCCCGCTTGCAACCCTGGAATTGCGCGAAGACCAAAGTTCTGAACCCAGGCCCCCTCGGGCAAAGAAACAATCACGACGGGAGGTTTCCCGCTATTTTAGGCCTCTGGGGGCCCTCACTGGGCCTCGGGACCGTCCAAAAAGGACTCAGGATGAAAAAAACCGGTCCGGGGGAAGGGGCCCGGACCCCTGGGGGTCGACGCTGCGGAAAAATCACGACGTTGGGGGTCTGGGAGCAAAACAGCGTTGTCCATTACAGTCAACCCGTATAATAAGGATGCGCGGTAAGGATGCAAGGGCCTTGGAAGGCCATGCCGAGACTTTTCGAGCGGGGCGCGGCCAACGAAAGTGGCCAAGGATGGACCCAGGAGGCAAGGATGCAAGGGTACCCTTGAGAAGGTTACCCTTCCCTACTATGCGGGTTGACTGTATGCCTGGTGGGCGTTTCTTGCGCCGCCCGCGGTGGCACCGCGGCGGCCGCCGCGGGGAGGCCGAAGGCCCAGACCCCCTCGCGCTGTGACAAAAAGAATCGCAGGCGGGCAATGCTTCGCCAGTTTCGGCCTCCGGGGGGCCCTCACGGGACCCAGGGACCGTCCCAGAACGGCTCTCAGGAGGACGACACAGCGGTCCTGCGGAAGGGGTCCAGGCCTCTGCAGAGGTCGACGCTGCGAACCAAAAGCTGACGTCGGGGGCCTGGGGGGGGGAAGGACTACCCGGATAGCTCTCTGAGAGCTGAAAGGGCTTCGGAATCAGAAGCCGGCAGCGCAGGGCAGCCCCGGAGCTCGCCCCCGCGTCGGTCACGCAGCGCCGCTGCGACCCCTGCGAGTTCGCAGCGTGTCCCGACAAGGCCTGCTCTCTCTCTCTCTCTCTCTCTCGGCGGTGGACAAACCTCCCTTTCGTAAACCTCCCCTATGTGAAAACGGCCCAGGACCGAAACCGACGGACCTGGGTCAGCAAAAATTGACGGCCGTAACGCCCTCTCGCGAAACGTAAACGGCCAATTCGCTGATCGACGTGTCAGGGTAGGAGGTCGATCAACCTCCGACTCTCACTGTGTCCCACCACGTGTGCCCTGAAGCCTTCCGGAGCCTGAGCTTCCAGAGCTCCTTCGAAGGACCTTCCAGAAGCTGCTGCCGCCTCGCCATCCGGGGTTTGGACAACACAGTGGTAAGCAATAGAAAAGTGCCCCTAATCCTCTGGGAGGGGACCTGAGCCAGGAGGGCCAAAAATCTGATGGGCAGGGGGTCTTTGCCGCAGATGTGTCAGACGAAGCCACTCGTAATATGTTTCGGGGCATCCCTGAAAACCGTCGACCTAAGTTAGGCCACGAATTCATTGTGTTACTGGGGTCAGGGGCTGAATTATTCTCATTGAAGAACAACCTGGAGATCTGGGCGTTGCAATGTTCTTCACACCGGGCGGTTTCGCCCGGCTTCGGGCCCCCCCAGATCCTCGGGGATCGATCTGGCTCGAAGAATGCCATAGGAAAATCTGGTCTGGGGCTCCAAGCGTGATTTTTCGCGATGTCGTATTGTTTCGCAATGCTGGATCTCAGAGGAGGAGGAGGAGGAGGAACAAGAACCTGTGGAATCAGGATTACCCTTGCTGGTCACGGGGTGTTGCTGATCCAGTTGGTAAGCTCCGCAAGCCAAGTATCTGACTTTGAAGCCGTTCCAAGATGGTCTGAATGTCAAGCAGGTGTGGTTATTGTAACTCGGATCTGACGCTGGTTTATCTAGACGAGAACCCCGATGCCGTCCGCGAATTCTCGAATGTCGTCGAGTCCTGTTCCGGGAAGGCCAGGACGAGAATTTGGAGGGGGTGGGTCAACAGTTCCCTGGCGTCAGGGGGCGGCGCTGTCAATAGGCATACCAAGGAATCGACTGGATGGGCCCCAGACCCCACATATATCTCGGGAGGCCCATCGGGGCAATTTGGCACTATCGAGACGCTCCTGGAAGAAAGGAAGCAGATTTGGCACGAGGGAGAACCACATCGGCTCACGGCGGACATGCTAGGGGAACCGTTAGGGAGAGCACCACCCACGCCAACCCTGGAGCAGGTCAAAGGGACCCTCAAGAGGTTCAAGAAGGGCACCGCTGTATGTATCGATGGGTGGAGCCCGCCCTCGCTGAGGAATCTCAGCGATCAGGAAGCTCATCGCTGAAGCGCGCACAGGGTTGGGTAAGTTTTACCTCTGTCACAGAGAGACGCACCTGCTCCCCCCGGAGCAGTGTGACATGTCGCTGCTGGCGTCCCTCGAGGAGCCAGACTGCACTTCCCGAGGTTGCCCCCTTCTGCGCCTCGCGCCCCACGGTAGCGCGGAGATCTTCGCGCCCCCGCGAGGCCACCGTGGCGCGGGGCAGCTCTCTGGCCTGGGCCGAGACGCGCGAGGCGCGATTACCTTGGCGTCCCCCGAGGGTGAGCTGGATTTCCGGACCTGTGAGACGCGGAATCGTGGAAGCGGACCTGGAGCGCACCACTGTGTGGACCCCGGGAGCGCAGCCCCTGCGCGGAAACGCTCCAGCTTCAAGCGGCCACGCACGGAATGCACCCGGAACGGTTCCTGAGCGAAAACGCTCCAGCTTCGAGCGGCCACGCACGGAATGCACCTGGAAAGGTTTAGGGCGCACCAAATACGGACCTCGGGTGCACCATCCTCGAGATCCACGGAACGCATCCGGAACAGTCTTCGTCGCCCTCCTTGACTGGACCTGGGACGCACCGTCCTCGAGCAGGACGCACCACCCTCGAGCGATGACGTGGCGATAATATTTGGCCGCTGTCAGAACACTAAAACAAAACGCTGCTGGGGAGCATCGAGGTCGAAAGCAGGAGGGCGCTGGACGACGCCATCGCGGATGCCGACTTACTGAGCTCGCAGCAGTGGCCACCAGCAGGAGCACCGTCGCGAGCAGCGGGCTCGCGCCTGCCGCCGCGCTGACGAGGTCGGTTCCTGGGCCCTGGTCGGCAGAGACCGTCGGGTCGCACACGAAGAAGGCGCCCTTCTCCATCCCGTACGCCGCGTCGTTCTCGGGGTCGCCCAGGACGGCACGAGAGCCCCCGGCCTCGCCCCCGAGGTCGAAGTGGAAGTCGACGAGGCAGCACGCGCCTGCCTCGCACCTCTGCGGCTGTCCTTCTCCGAGCTCACGCCGAACATGGGCCGTGGGTGGCCCATCACCTCGTCTACCACCGCGGGCAGCCCGCTGGGGCGTCATCCCAGGGCCCCTCGCTTGGTCGGCCGCTGCAGCTGGCGGGCTGCACCGTGACCCGCATCTCCTTGGCCTCGGAGATGCTCAGGAGCGGCGCGCCCGAGCTCCCCCGCGCCGCGGCGGGGAAGCCGCGGCTCCCAGGGGTGTAGCTGGAGAGAGGGACGCCGCTCGGGCTGGAGTTGCCAGCATAGGGTACATCAAAGCCTGTGACGTCGCGCGTGCACTCGCCAAAGATGTTGCCAGTCAAGTGCGGTGTTCCATCGCTGTGGTGGGTAGTGTTGCACACCACTTCCGAAAGGTCCCTGGTGACCGTGCCAGTGCCGTAGTGCTCAATGAAGGAAACAAGCAGCGGTGGGCTGGGAAACCGCCGGGAAACCACGAAAACACACGAAAAACTCAAACAGGAATCGTCCTCGCCCTGAGAGGGCGCCGAAATCGAAGGAAAAACTCCCAGATTGAAAAAACAGATCTTCGAAAGCATGGGCGGTAGTGTCCCTAAGGGCTTGGCCACGTTTCGCCAATCGCCTTGTGGGGATCAAGCAGGAGAAATCGAGGTTCACGCAGATCTGAGTAAAATCCATACAAATCCGAGTAAATCCAAGAATTTCCATTGAACTTTGGAGCAGATCCTGGCCGCTCCAGCGCGAGTCGAGCGACGGCAGAAGTCGCTACGCCCTCAACAACGGTGGTCCTCGGAGATGCAGCCCTCCCTGCCTCGCCCGGGGGCCGCCGAGAGCGGGAAGGAGGAGGAGGAGGAGGAGGAAGAGGAGGGACCTTGAGATCCAGGCGTTGAAACTTTTCCGCCCATCGTTGTCGACTTCTTTCGGGCCCCGGGGCGGGGCCATCGCAGGTCGATCGGTCTCGAGAAATGCAGCAGACAGATGGGGTCTAGGGCTCTGGTCGAATTTTTTCACGACGTTGCAACATTTGTGCAACCTCGGGCGTCAGGGTCCAAGGACGAAAACGGAGGAGGAGGAGGAGCTGGAGAGGGAGCAGGAGGGGGAGCAGGAGAAGGAGGAGGAGGAGAAGGAGAAGAAAGACCGAGGCTGTTGCACTCGTTTGGCCCGTCGTGGCCGTCCAGAGACATCCTGAGGCCTCTCAGGGACCTCCACAAACCTCTTCTGAAGACGCTTCAGGCGTGGAGGCCGTCGTCGTCGTCGGCGTCGTCGTCGCCGTCGTCGTCTTCGTCGTCGTCGTGGGCGCCGAGGGCAGTGGGCGGAGGAGGAGGAAGGAGAGAAGGAGGAGGAGGAGGAGGAGGAGAAGCAAGGGGAGTAGGAGGAGTAGGACCAGTGGAAACCCAAGAGTCATCAATGATGTTGGGATTAACCCTGCCTCCAAGTTCCCTCTTCACAGGCCCCTACAACGGTTCATTTACATTGAGGGAACTGCCTCGTTGGAAGACAGACAACAGTTTGAAGATTCTGAAGCGTGCCAAAGCATTGTTCTCGGGATTTCCACGCCACGTTGCAACCTGCGTCTTGGCGATCCAAAACCGTGCCAGAACGCCATTTGCGGGACTTCAACACAACGGATCAACATAACTGTTGCGCCCGCATAATCCTTAATCCTTCCTAAACATTATTTCTGGTACGCGGATCATGGGAATTCGAAAACTCTTACAAATTGTTCAAACGAGTGTGCGCGGCGCTGAAGCGAGAGCCGCATTTTTGAAAACGGCCCGCCCTCAATCTGTGAAACCCTTGCACATGTTTCAAACGAATGTGCGCGGCGCTAAGGCGAGAACCACAGTTTGAAAACAACCCGCCCTCAATTCGTGAAACCCTTGCTAATGTTTCAAACGAATGTGCGCGACGCCATGGCGAGAGCCACCTTTTTGAAAACGACCCGCCCTCAATCCGTGAAACTCTTGCAAATGTTTCAAACGAGTGTGCGTGGCGCTATGGCGAGAGCCGCATTTTGAAGACGACCCGCCCTCAATCCGTGAATATATTGCAAATGTTTCAAAAGAATATGCGCGGCGCGAATGCGAGAGCCACATTTTGACAACCACCCACCCTCAAACCGTGAAACTCTTGCAAATATGTAACGAATGTGCGCGGCGCTAAAGCGAGAGCCACATGTTGAAAACCACCTGCCCTCCATCGGTGAAACTGCTGCCATACTTTTTAAGCGTCAGAGTCATAAAGGGTGAGGAAGTGTGAGGCTAAACGGCCAGCCCTCCCTGAAAACTGGCCTCGGGGTGCGACAGGGACGCGTTATCTATGAGGAGAAGGAATGGAGGAGGAGGAGGAAGAGGAGGAGGAGGAGGACGAGGACGAGGAGGAGGAGGAGGAGGAGGAGGAGGAGGGAGGAGGAGCAGGTGGAGGAAGAGGAGAAGGAGGAGGAGGAAGAGGAAGAAAAGGAGGAGGAGGAGGAGGAGGAGCTGGAGGAGGAGGAGAAGAAGAAGGAGAAGGAGGAGGAGGAGGAGAAGAAGGATGACAAGGAGGAGACCTTGGACGCTCCTCCCTCCCAGCCTCGCCCGGGGGGGCGCCGAGGGCGGGGCCAAATCCGCGATCCCCTCGGCGGCGGAGGCGGGGCCGCGCGCCTCGCGGGCCCGGGCGGCCTGGCGGCGGTGGGCGCCTCCCTCCCCGAGGGCAGTAACAAGAAGGGCAGAGGAGGACAGGGGCCCACCGATCCTCCGTCCTTGTCGTCTCTCCTCCCTCCCCCCTCCACGTCCTACGTACTCCTCCTCCTCCCTCCATCCTCCTCCCTCCTCCCTCTTCCCACCTCCTACAAGGCATCACAAGGCTCGTAAGTCTCACCATTCTGGCCATGTAGCTACGCGCCTGCCGCCTACAGTCGCAGCTGCAGCTGCGTCAGCCGCAGCAGCGGACGAACAGCGCAGCGCATTTCTCAAGGAGCACGAGAATAAAATTGCTCAGCTCAAAGAAGAGCATAGGCAGGACCAGCTCCGTATCGACAGGATACACAGGGAGCGCCTTAAGATGCAGTTGCGAGATGGCGAAAGCCTCTCGCATTGCGGTCAGCGTCTGTCGCCCAGGAGGCCGCGCAAACCTCATGAAGGAGGTGAGGCTGCCAGGCGCTAGACCCTTGCCAGGCAGCTTGCCCCCAGCCTAAGCCTAACCTCTCCCTCTTTCCTCTATAAGCTCCCCTTCCTGCCTCATCCCCATCAGGCCATGAGGAGCGAGCCCAGTATCCTGGACAACGCCGATGCAGACGAGGACGTGCCCGCTGCTGAGGTGTACCCCGGGCAACAATTAGACCCGCGAAGCATCGCGCATCCAGCCTCTCGCTTGACTTCCTTATGGAAGCATCTAGCTGAGCGGCTTCTTTTGGCTCACCAGCAAGTCTACCGCTTTCTCAGCGGCGGCGCAAGGCGCCACGCACTCATTCTGTCTCCCACCACGGTGTACCAGCATAATGCGGTACCCCAGTGGCAAGCCACATGGCAGCTCGAGAGCGGGCCGCCCGCATGGCCACACGCGCGCTCCTTCGTGGGCCCTCTGCTTCACTTAGATTTGCCCACGGCCGTTAATCGCACACTCGAGCGCTGGCATGGCCGCTGGCGCGAGGCCAACTCCCCCAACCTACTCCACATCTACCCCCAATGTGCTGCGGGGGACGGTCCCTACGATGCCCGTTTCTCACCCACCATAGGGCTAGTTTCAGTTTACGTGCCGAACCAACTTTTTCTGGTCCTACTTCAATCGGGGGCCTGGGAGCAGGCCTCCCTCAGCCTTCACAGGCTTTTGCAGGATGCAGCGGCCGGCAGCCCCATCCTTATAGACTTCCAGGCCATGATCATGGTTCGGCCATTCTGCCTCCCGTTGTCCCACCTCGCTCGAATCCTCCGCCTCCCCGAACCCTAAGCCCTCAGGCCATGCCGACCCCAGAGGCGCAGCACCTGCCGCAGTTCGAGCACGGTGACTTCCGCTGCGCCCCCACTGAAGCATCGCCACCACCGCCTACAGCAGTGCAGTGGATGGTGGTGATAACGACAGGCCCCATTTCGCTTTGGTCCCCACTGCCCATCAATGTAGGGCTCCTAATGGAGCAATTCCATGGGCAGGAGACCAGGCTGCCATCCTCTGTGGAAAGGCCGCGCATTTTTCACCTCCCCATCCTTCAGGAGATGGATGCGCGGCCCATCCTATTTGGCACGGGCGTACCCTACCGCACCGGTCTTGCGCTGCGGGTCAACATGCGTAGCGGCAACATCCTCATCCCTATAGACTCCGCACCAGGCCAGGCGTGCATCAGTCGGCCCGTCAGGAGGGTCCTCCTCACACAGATGCTAGCACAGGCCAGCTAGGTTTCACTCACATCTGGCCGCCGTTGGCTTATGGGCTATTTCTTTTTGCTTCCTCGGCACTCCCCCCCTTCTCTCAGCGCGCCCCACGCCGCCATGGTGCCCATGCCTCCCGCGGGTGGTTCCGCTGCGGCCGCGGCGGAGGCGGGCGCGGCCGAGGCCAGCAGGGCGTCGCCTGACACGCGGGAGCTCTTCGGCCTCTCAGGGGACACCTATGCTGGTTCGGCTTGGCAGGGCTCCCAATACACGGCCGCCACGCGCGAGTTCAAAAAGTGGTGGCCCTCCACCTACCCGGGCGAATGGAAGATGCCCAACGGCATGCTATACCCGTTCGTCTGGAAGCTCAAGTCGCTGGACGTCATCGACGGCCAGGTCGTCGAAACCTGGGACTGGGAGTGGATCGAGACCCCAGGCCTGGCGACCATCTCTGAGGTGGAGGCCATGCTGAGGAACCACTACAACCAGCAGCAGGCTGCCGCGCAAGAGGCCCAGGCGCGTGCGGCGGCGACAGCGGCAGGTCTCTCGGCGCTCTCTGCTGCCGCCCGCACTCTCAACCCGTCGCCCTTCAGTGCCTGAGCGAGCCACGCTAATGACGCATCAGTCAGCGCCCTTCTAGGTCGACCTAAGCGACCTCGGCGCCACTAGCAGCGTGCATACTTAGGTGGTGGGCTCGCCTAATACTTTCCTTTCCACATCCTTTCAGCGTCTTCTCTCCACCTCGGCAGCCCACCACCTAAACAGCTGGAGCCATGCCGCTCCAACTCAAGGTCGGTCGGGCCGTCCTGCATAGCTGAGTTGTATGCCGCGCGAGTCTAGCAGCATCCAGCCCTTCCCGTCATTGTGCGGCTCTGCAACCTTGGGCAGCCCCGCTAACAGTGAGGCGGCTGAGCGCCGCTCACACATATCAATTCGCAGACTCGCCACGGCTGAGTCCTCACGCATAGGTGGTGGGTTAGCACAATGCTCTGATTCTGGTTTGCCTGCAGCCCACCACCTATTCAGCCCAAGCCTTCTTTGCTAGCCAAACTCTTATAAAGGAGACACCGCGTCTCCAATGTAAGGCCGGCCAAGCCGGCATGCATTCCGCTGCAGTGAGGCCTTCAGGTGCACACTCTCACTGCAGCTCTTGCGGCATCAGTCGACACCATCTCAGGCCAATATGGGATGGGTGCCCATGGCGCTACCGTAAATGTGCCACACAGGGGCGGAGCCGCCTAATACTTACCTCGGCAGCCCACCTAGCGCTCTTTTCTCCACCGGCCCCTCTTTTAGAGGGCCCTATCCAGGAGTAGTCGCCACTCATGGGCGCGACTTCTCACTTTGCTGCACTAGTGCGGCCAGCGCAGCACATTTTAACAGCCTCGCTAAACAGCGATCGGCTAGGCTCACACAGCAATTCGCAGACTCGTCACGGCGGAGTCTCTAGGGGATGGGCTGGCCTAATACTCGTGGTTCGCCCTGGCAGCTCACTACCTAGACAGTCCTAGCCACAAGTGCCTCATGAGAGGAACGTGGCCTCTGCCCCGACGCATCTCTTTGGCCCCCGTCCAGGTGTAGCAGGGTCCCCTTGGTCCCTGTGTGCCTGTGAGGGGCCACACGGAGGTGGGTCTCTGTTGTCTGGTCTCGGCTAGCGCCCAGGCACACCCACCTCCCCGTCGCTGACGGCCCGCACAGGCCTTTCAGCTGCAGCTGCAACTCTTTCAGCGCCCGTAAGGCCTTTAACTGTGCGGCATCCAGCCGGCACCATCTCAGGTAATATGGGATGGGCGCCCATGATGCAACCGTCAATGCGCCACACAGGGGCGGGGCCAGCCTAATACATACCTCGGCAGCCCACCTAGTCACTTTGCTTTTTACCGGCCCCCCTTGGAGGGCCTGTGCAAGAGTCGTTGCCAATCAGGGGCTCGACCTTCCACCTTGCCGCATGAGTGGGGCCAACGCGGCACTTCTGAGCAGCCTCGCTATACAGCGATCGGCTTGCTCACACAGCAATTCGCAGACTCGCCACGGCTGAGTCTCCTAGGTGGCGAGCTGGCCTAATACTCTTGGTTCACCTTGGCAGCTCATTACCTAACGATGCTACAGCACAGCCCCGCCGAGTAACTCTCGGCCAAGGCGGCCAGCGAAGGTGCCATATATGCAGACAGGCACCATGCCCCAGTGCGTCTTGGCTGCGCGGCTGAGGCAAGGCCGCGGCAAACATATGTGCCTCGTGGGAGGAACGCGGCACTGGCCTTGGCTTGTCTCTCTGGCCCTCGTCCAGGTGTAGCAGGGTCCCCTTGGTCCCTGTGTGCCTGTGAGGGGCCACACGGAGGTGGGTCTCTGCTGTCTGGTCTCGGCTAGCGCCCAGGCACACCCACCTCCCCGCCGCGGTCGGCCCGTACAGGCCTCTCAGCTGCAGCGTACGCCCTGCAACACGGCCATGCCATTCCGGCCCTTCTTCCTCTCCCGCCTCTTTTGACTTCCCTAGCTCCTCCTTCAGTCCAGATCTCCTCCCCTGGAGGTTTGGACAGCCGCAATGCGGCCTGGCCATTTTGGCCCTCCGTCCAGCTCTTCCCTCTTAATAGCAGTCCGAAATTCGGAAGGCACTCCCAGGCAGGTCTCTTCTTTTTCCTGCCTCGCACTGCTCTCTGCATCGAGGGCTGCCCTTCTATGGGCAACGAAGCAGGGTGCCGCTGATGTCTCTCTTCGCACGGCGCTGCAATCTCCTCCTCCTTCGTTATGATTCCCTCTCCTCCCCTCCCTCAGCGCCAATACCTCTCTCCTGACAGTTTTCGGGACGAGAGCGGAAGCAGCTCAGCGTCCATGCTCTCGGGCTTCTCGTGTGCAGCCTGTGCCAGTCCTTTTGGCCGCTGCGCTCAAGCTAACTTGCAACGAGCTAAGTATAGTCAAAAAGCCTCCCTCTTCCCTCCTCCTCCTCCTCCTCCTCCTCCTCCTCCTCCTCCTCCTCCTCCTCCTCCTCCTCCTCCTCCTCTAGTTCCTCTAGTTCCTACCAGAAGGCGGTCCGCTCTGCAAACCAGCCTCGGCCCCAAACGGGGATCAAAACACTCCACGGCAGACCCAGGACCCGCCAGGCGAGAGACCTGGCGCGGGGGCCCCTTGGAGTCCGATCAAACCAAAATTAAACCCTCCTCGCCGCCGCCCTCGAGACTGGGAGCGGGGCCGCTCCCCAGCGGCAGCCAGTCTGGGGTTCCCGCCCCTCACTGAGGCACTCGAGGGCGCGGCGGGCCCGGCGAGCCGCATCACGGCCCTTGCTGGCCAGCGGGACGCAGGGATCGGCCAGGAACTTTGCTTGGCGACTCCCGTGGGCCCCGCATGTCCGACAAAACACGATGCAGCCACCCGTCTGGTGGCCGCACCAGGCCACTGCTTGCACGGTTGCGGCGTCCAGGCGGCGGCTCAGCTCACTCAGTTGCTCCTGCCTGGGGTGGAGTCTGGCGCCCTCCTTCGCCCTCCGGCCTGCCTCGCTGTTGCCCGCGTGTGCCCGCCAAGGCACGCCTGCCACACCGGCCCTGGCCCACGAAGTGTGCGACGGCAGCCACGTCAACGTGAAGAAGCCAGGGCCGAGGTCGTCGAGCCGCTGCCAGATCCGTCTCCGCAGGTCCGCATACTTGTGGCCTGGGCCGCTGCAGCGTTCACGGCCCGCCTCCAAGCCGTCTTTGATCCCCTTGCAGCCCGTGTAGACCGTGATGGGCGATGGGCCGACCTCCTCCAAAACTTTGCGCAGCGCGTAGAGCTCAGCATAGCCGATCACCTGGATCCCGCCTGGCGTGAGCCCGAGGAGGCCGCCGACGGTGTTCCCGACGTCGTCTACCGCCTTGGGGTACATCGCGGACCCGTCGATGCAGATGACACCTTCGAGGAAGCCGTGCCTCGCGCTGCCTGCGCGACGGCAGAGCTCGTCCATGCCTGGGGGCGGGGCTTGGTCCAGTCCGAGGTGGACAAAGCTCCTGACCAGGCCCAGGTCGTCCTGCGGCGCCCTCCTGCCTGCGTCGGCGATCTCCTGGAAACCCCTGTCGCGCGCCCAGCAGGCGATGGCGGGCCATGCGAACAGCCTGTGGTGCGCCGCGCCTGGTGCGTCGATGAACTGCCCGCGGTCGTCCCTCCAGCAGTGCCAATTCAACAGCTCCCAGCCGATGCGCTCCCGCGAGAGGCGTACCGCCCCAGCTGGCCCAGTGACCTCGCCCCATCCGTCTGGTCTGCGCTCCAGCACCTGCTTGAAGACCGCAGGGGGCCGCGCGCCCAGGAAGACGGCTCGCGCCCAAGCCCTCAGCGGTAGGACGTGCGCCGCGTAGGCGGGTTCGTGCTTCCAGCCCTTGCCCTCCTGCAGGGCGAAGACGACCGTCCTGGATCTCTGGCCGATCCCGCCCTCGCTGGTCCTGCCGTTGATTGCTCTGGCTCGCTGCAGGGTCTGCGTGGGTACTCCACTGACCCTCGCTCCGTGGAGGATGGACGCCAGCCCTCCTGTCCTGAAAACCTTGGAGAGCCTCTTGGCCCCCGCCTTGCGCAAGGCCCTGCACCGCCCAGCCCTCTGGCCTCCTCCTCCTCCTCCTCCTCCTCCCCCTCCCCCTCCTCCCTCCTCCCTCCTCCCTCCTCCCTCCTCCCTCCTCCCTCCTCCCTCCTTCCTCCTCCTCCTCCCTCTCCCCTTCGCCCTTCCCTTTCCACTTCCCCTTCCCCTTCTCCTCCATCCCTCCCTCCTCCCTCCCTCTTCCCTCCTCCCTCCTCCCTCCTTACTCCTCCCTCCTCCCTCCTCCCTCTCCTCCTCCTCCTCCTCCTCCTTCCTCCTTGTCATTAATCCTCCCTCCTCCTCCCTCCTCCCTCCCCTCCTCCCTCCTCCCTCCTCCTCCTCCTCCTCCTCTCCTCTCCGCCTCCTCCTCATCCTCCTCCTCCTTCTCCTCCGTCCTCCTCCTCCTGCTCCTCCTCCTCCTGCTCCTCCTCCTCCGCCTCTCCTCCTCCTCTCCTCCTCCTCTCCCTCCATACTCCCCCTCCTCCCCTCTCCCTCCCCTCTCCCCCCCTTCCCTTCCCCTTCCCCTCCTCCTCTCTCCCTCCTCCCTCCTCCCTCCTCCCTCTCCCTCTCTGTCCTCCGCCCTCCTCCTCCTCCTCCCTCCTCCTCCTCCTCCTCCTCCTCCTCCTCCTCCCTCCTCCTCCTCCTCCTCCTTGTCCTCCTCCTCCCTCATTGTTATTATTATGAAAGTATGTACCAGTCGTAATATTCGAATGTTGCTTCGTAGTGCGACTAGTTGTAGTAGTACGATTGAATAGTCATCAGACTAGTGGTACTGCAATACCATTACGAACATAAGTATTTTCAACACTAGTATGGTCAGTAGTATGACGCGTATGAGTAGTAGTAGTAGTAGTAGTAGTAGTCGTCGTCGTCGTCGTCGTCGTCGTCGTCGTCGTCGCCGTAGTAGTAGTAGTAGTAGTAGTAGTAGTAGTAGTAGTAGTAGTAGTAGTAGTAGTAGTAGTAGTAGTAGCAGTAGTAGTAGTAGTAGTAGTAGTAGTCGTAGTAGTAGTAGTAGTAGTAGAGTAGTAGTAGTGGTAGTAGTAGTGTGATAGTAGTAGTAGTAGTAGTAGTAGTAGTAGTAGTAGTAGTAGTAGTAGTAGTAGTAGTAGTAGTAGTAGTGGTAGTAGTAGTAGTAGCAGTAGTAGTAGTAGCAGCAGTAGCAGTAGTAGAAGCAGTAGTAGCAGCAGCAGTAGTAGTAGTAATAATAAGGCTAACAACCTTAGTAGTGGTACCATTAGTAATAGTGGTAGTGGTAGTGGTAGTAGTAGTAGTAGTAGCAGCAGCAGCAGCAGTAGTAGTGATAGTAGTAGTAGTAGTAGCAGCAGCAGCAGCAGTAGTAGTAGTAGTAGTAGTAGGTAGCAGTAGCAGTAGCAGTAGCAGCAGCAGTAGTCGCAGTAGTGGGAGTAGTAGTAATGGGCGTACGATCTTTAGTAGCATTATGCTCAGCACTCGTATTACTAGTAGTGGCATTAGTAGTAATATCAGGCTAACTAGCAGTACTCGCAGTAACAGAAATTTTCCTAGTTTTATGATCACGGATAGCATTACTATGAATAGCTTGATTGCTCGTATTCGTAGTTGCTGTTGTAGTATTGTCAATACTGTTACTCGTACTTGTAGTATTCGTGGTAGTAATAGTTGTTGTAGCAGCCGTAGTAGTAGTAGTGGTAGTAGTAGTAATCGTCGTAGTAGTAGTAGTAGTAGTAGTCGTAGTAGTAATAATAGTAGCAGTAGTAGTGGTAGACGTAGAAGTAGTAGCAGTAGTAGTAGTAGTAGCAGTAGCAGTAGTAGCAATAGCCGTAGAAAAAGTAGTAGTAGTAGTGGAAGCAGTAGTAGTAGTAGTAGTAGTAGTAGTAGTAGTAGTAGTTATAGTAGCAGTCGGAGCAGTGGTAGTAGTAGCAATTGCGTTCGTAGTAGTAGTAGTACTAGTTGTAGTAGTGGTAGTAGTAGTAGTAGTAGCAGCAGCAGCAGTAGTAGTAATAGTGTAACAGTAATAGTACTAGTACTAGTACTAGTAATAGTAATAGTAGGGTATTATCCGTAGTATATGTAATGGTATTCGTAGCAGCAGTAGTAGTAGTAGTAGTAATAATAGTAGTAGTTGCAGTTGTAGTTGTAGTAGTGGTAGTAGTGGTAGTAGTGGTAGTAGTAGTAGAAGTAGCAGTAGTAGTAGTAGTAGTAGTAGCATGCGTACTCGCATGATTCGTATTATTGTGCATAGTATCACTCGTGCACGTATACGTAATAATATTAGCAGCATTAAAATTAGCATTTGCAGTCGTATTCGCATTATTGATCGTATTTCCATTATTCTTCGCATTCGCATTACTGTACTTATTATCAGGATGGTCTTGGAAATTATGAGCATTACTAGTAGCATTCGTGCTCTCCCTCCTCCCTCCTCCCTCCTCCCTCCACTATCCACCCTCCACCCTCCTCCCTCCACCCTCTACCCTCCACCCTCCACCCTCCACCCTCCACCCTCCACCCTCCTCCTCCTCTTCCTCCTCTTCCGCCTCCTCATCCTCCTCCTCCTGCTCCTCCTCCTCCTAGTTGACCCCAGTCCTCCCACCCCTCCTCGATCCTCCCTCTTCCACTATCATCCCTCCTCCCTCCCTTCACACACTCCCTTCCCCTTCCCTCCTCCGCGGGACACCCAGGAGCCTCCTGCCCCAGCCCCCCGAAGACACGCAGCCACGAGTGGCCCCAGAGCCCCCGAAAAAAGGGAGCGCAAGGAGGGCGGCCCATGACCCCCCCCATCCCCCGGTCGTGGACAAAAATCGCGGCGGGAGGTTTTCGGCCGTCTTCGGCTTTCGGGGGCTCTCGCGGGGCCCCGGGACCGTCCGAGAGCAACCCGGGACGAAGAGCCGACCTCTGGGGAAGGGTCGGGACGTCGGGGGGTCCCATGTTCCAAAAATGAAGACATCTCACGTCTGGGCCCCCGCTGTGTGAGCAGAGAGAGGGGGGCGAAGGGCAAGGAGGGCGGGGAGGGCCTCCCTCCCTCCAGGCGTGGTTTTGGGCTCCGGTCGTAGTCTTCGCGATGTCTGAATTTTGTTCGCAACGGCGGATCTCAAGGGCGGGCGAGGAGGGAGAGGACAAGGTGGAGGACGGCCCATGACGGCCCATGACCCCCTCGGGTCGTGAACAAAACGCGGCATGAGGTTTTTGGCCGTTTTCGACCTAGGCGGGCCCTCGCTGGGCCCCAGGACCGTCAAAGCTCTGGTCGCGATTTCTCGCGATGTTTCAATATTGCTCGCAACGTCGGATCTCAAGAGAGAGCAAGGAGAGAGAGAGAGAGAGAGACAGAGAGAGGACAAGGAGGAGGGCGGCACATGAGCACCTCGGGTCGTGAAAAATCACGGCGGGAGGGATTGACCGTTCTGGCTTCCGCCTCGCCAGACCCCAGGACATTCAAAAAACGACTCGGGATGGAAAACCGGTCTTGGGGAAAAGGTCGGGCCTTCCAGAGTAGAGAGGAGGAAGGTAAAGAGAAGGAGGAGAAGGACGAGAACGAGGACGAGGAGCAGGAGGAGGAGGAGGAGGAGGAGGAGGAGGAGGAGGAGGCAGGAGGCGGAGAGGAGGTGAAGAAAGGAAGAGGAGGAGGGGGGAGCCAAAAGAGGATGGGGGGGTAAGAGGAGCCAGGTGGAGCCGGGTGGAACGCTTCCCTTGGCACCTCCCCTGCCTCTGCTCCTCCTCCTCCTCCTCCCCTCCGCCTCCTCCTCGCGCCATCCACATCCTTGCTCCTCATCCTCCTCCTCCTCCTCCTCCGCTCCTCCTCATCCTTCACATCTTCCTCCACATACTTCTTCTTCCCCTCCTCCTCCTCCTCCTCCTCCTCCTCCTCCTTCTCCTACTCTCCTCATCCTCCCCTCCTCCTCCTCCTTCCCTCTCCTCACTCATCATCATCTCATCATCTCATCATCATGATCATCATCATCATCATCATCATCATCATCATCATCATCATCACCATCATCATCATCATCATCATCATCATCATCATCATCATCATCATCATCATCATCATCATCATCATCATCATCATCATCATCATCACCCCCCCTTCTCCCTGTGATCTGGGCGCTGC
>CAUYUJ010010136.1:0-62500 GCA_963575745.1 Prorocentrum cordatum
AGGAGGAAGGAAGGAGGAAAGATGGGATGAGGGGGGTCTCAATAAAGGGAAAGAGGAGGAGCAAGGAAGGAAAAGAGGGAGAGGAGGAGAGGGATACGACAGAGGAGTTGAGGGGAAAGAGAGAGAAAGAGAGAGAGAGAGACTGAGGGAGAGAGAGAGAGATATAGAGAGAGAGAAGAAAGAAAGAAAGAAAGACAGAAAGAGAGCAAGAACGACAAGAGAAAGAGAGAGAGAGAGAAAAACGAGAGACATAGAGAGAGAGAGAACAGAGAGAGACAGAGAGAGAACAGAGAGAACAGAGAGAGAGAGAGACAGACAGAGAGAGAGAGAGGGAGACAGGAGGAGGAGAGAGGAGGAGGAGGAGGAGGAGGAGGAGGAGGAGGAGGAGGAGGAGGAGGAGGAGGAGGAGGAGGAGAGGGAGGAGCTGGAAGGAGGAAAGGAGGAGGAGGAAGAGGATCTACATGCGTACACAGGTCGCGCCCGTGATTAGGCATATGGGCCACGGTAAGACATTGCCGAATCCGTGCCCAGACCTAAAATGAATTTCTTCATGACATTCGCATCTGTGAAAGAGCGTGTTCTACCGCTGCTGGCGGAAAACCGGGGGGGGGTCACTACCGGTTCGAACCCCTCCCCCTCCCCCCTCCAGAAAACCGGGGGGGTCACTACCAGTTCGAACCTCGATCCCCCCCCCCGTTCATCATGAAAAGGGGGGGGGTCACTACCGGTTCGAACCCCCCGCCCCCCCCTCGAAAACCGAGGGGGGGTGCGGACAGTGGTGAGGGGACGACAGTGGGACAGTTGTGGGGACAGTGGGGCAGTGGTGGGGACGGTAGTGGTGGGGACAATGGTGAGGACAATGGTGGGAACAGTGGGGACAGTGGGACAGTGGTGGGGACGGTGGTGGTGGAGACAGTGGGAATGTGGTGGAAACAGTAGGACAGTGGAGGGTACAGTGGTGGTGGGGACAGTGGTGAAGGCGGTGGCGAGGACGGCGGTGGGACAATGGGACAGAGGTACAGTGGGGACAGTGGTGGGGACAGTTGGGACAGTGGTGGGAACAGCGGGACAGCTCAGTGGGACAGCGGAGGAGTCAGTGGGACAGTGGGGACAGTGGGGATAAGTAGTCGGGCAGTGGTTGGGGCCGTGGAGAAAGTTGGGAGAGTGGAACCGTGGTGGGAACAGTGGTGGGGACAGTGGGGACAGTGCGACAGTGGTGGTGGCACTGGTGGGGACAGTATGGGCGGTGGTGGAACCAGTGGGGACAGTGGTGGTGAGGACAGTGGTGCTGGGAACAACAGTGGGGGATGTGGTGAGGACGGTGGTAGGGACCGGGAGTCGTTTGCTGGCTGTGAGAGGGGGGGTGGGGAGGGGTTCGAACCGGTAGTGACCCCCCCTCTGCGGTTTTCGAGAGGGGGGAGGCAGACATGCGAACGGTAGGACCCCCCCGGCACTTTCCGCAGCCGGGGGGGGGGCGTTCGAACCAGTTAGTGAACCCCACCCGGTTACTCTTTCGCGAGAAGCCCACCTCGAGAACACCTCCAGTTTTCGAACTGGGAGAGAGCCCCCCCCCTCGTTTTCCCAGGGGGGGTGGCGGAGCCCCAGGGGTTCGGGGACGGGCCCCCCCGGGGCTTTGCCGCGGCAAACCGCGGAGGGGGGGGGGGGAGGGGTTCCAGCAGGGGGGGGGGGATTTTCGGAGGGGGGGGGGGGACCCCCGGGCTCCGGAGGAAAAGGGCGGCAATTTTCCACAGTAAAGCGGCGGTGGATCACGCTCTCTCGCATCTGTACAACCACGTGCGATACATATGCCGTCCCTCAAACTTCATCAATTTCCGCACAACTGCAAAACCAGCAACGTTTTAATCTTGAACTGTCGGTGGTCCGCTCCGTTTGTCGCGATGCGGCCGCTGCGTCGCCGCATGACCCATCATGTCAGTTTCCGTATGTCCTTGTCTCGGTGTATCTGTGCATGCCTCACCATGTCGAACTGCGTCTGTGCAGTCGCCGTCTGTCCCCGCGTGTCTGCGTTTGTCGCCGCGTGCCTCTTCGCGTCTGTCGGTGCCTGGTTGCGCCTGCTCTTTCCCGAATGGTGGCGTGTGTCTGCCTGCGTCTCCTGCCATCTACGCGCGTGTTGTTTGTCTCCCTCTGTCCTGGCGTGTCTGATTGTGTCTGGTTTGTTTCCGCTTGTCGCGCGGTGTCTTTGGTGTCGGCGTTTGGTTCGTTGCGTCTGCTCTGTCTCGTTGCGTGAAGTTTTGCCTGATTGTGTCGCAGCGCGCTTGAATGCGAGCACCCGCGTCGTCGCGGGCCCCGCCGCGCCATGCCAGCTCCGTACACATGCATTGCTGGCTCGGGCGCGGATGTTGTAGGTTCTGCATGCGTAGCTGAGGCGCTTACCGCACTTGGCACCACCACTACGAACACTTGCGCGAGCGCGCCTTGCTTCCACAACTCACCACTGGCAGTTGCCCACAGCTACGCAACGATAGCATTGCGCCAATTGCACGTTGCGCACGCGGCGGTGGAGCTAGCGCTACAGGACGGCGCGCATGTGCCGGCGCGTGTGACGACGCCGCCCACGCGCCGCAAGGTGCGATCGGATTGGAGCAAGGGTAATGCGTGAACGCATCTCGCCCGGGTCTTTTTTGTATACGTTCGCCATGTTTGCAAAAGTATTGCCACTACGTCAGTCACTACGTGTCCCTATGTAGCTGTCAGTCTCATTATTAGCGTCGCATATTGTTTCAAACATGTCGTCTGTACGCCCTGTGTATGCACACATGCTTGTTTCATTTTACATCGCCTACGCGTGCTTACGTTACAATTACTCGCGCGTCCGCGTCTCATTTGGAAGCGATCATGTCTCTGTTTGTCTCGCTGTGCCTTATGCATGTCTCATCATGCATCCCGCGAAGGGGCAAAACTTGAGACATCATGGAACCAACACGAGAGAGGACACGCGACGGAACGATACACCACGAAACATGAGCGAGACAAAATTAGACACGGACGAGACACAACGAGACACTTGAGACACGACACGACACACAACTAGACACGCCGAGATGAATTGAGACACGAACGCCCCAAATTGAGACGCGGAGCGGGACAATTCGAGACATTGAAACATGAGCGAGTCACCATGAGACACGACATGAAGCATAACACGTTGAGTCAAGAGACGACAACATGAGACACGACATGGGACACGTTGAGACACATTGAGACACAGCGAGACATGTCCGTTCTATTTCTTGTCTCATGATGTCTCGGTCGTCTCAGTTTGTCTCAGTTCGTCTCATAACGTGTCTTAGCGTGTGCCCTCGTATCTTACTTTGTCTCGTTTGGACTCGTTGTGTCTCATTTCGTGATTAATGTTATCCCGTGCATGTCTCAGTTTGTCTCGTTGTGTTTCGTTTTGTGTTTCATTGTTGGGCGTTCGTGTCTCAGTGTACCTCTTCGTGTCTGATCGTGTCGTGTTCAGTGTCTCATGTTTGGTTGTACCCCTTCCCGTGTCTCAGTTTGCCCCGATCACGTTTCAAGATGCCCCCTTCGCGAGAAAGAATAGAGACATGCATCGGGTATCGCGAGACAGGAGACTCCGCTGGACCTCCCGGGAGCCCACGAAAGTGGCGACAGATGCGCAGCTCGCGGCCCCCCCAGGGAGATGCGAGGTCTCGGCTGGTGCTGCGCACTCCCTTACTCGGCCGAGCCTCCCAGGAGCCCACGAAAGTGGCTACAGCTGCGCACTTCGCTGCCCACAGGAAAGATGCGATGTCTCGTCTGTGTCCGCGTACTCCCCCCACGAACGTGGCGACAGTTGCACAGCTCGCAGCCACCCTGGGAGCTGCGAGGTCTCGGGTACTCCCCACACTCCGCCGTGCCTCCCAGGGCCCACGAACGCGGCGACAGTTGCGCAGTTCGCAGCCACCCAGGTAGCTGCGAGGTATCGGGCACTCCCTTGTTCCGCGCCGTGCCTCCCAGGAGCCCACGACAGCGGCGACAGTTGCACAGTTCGCAGCCACCCAGGGAGCAGCGCAAGATGAGGCAGGGGGAGGAGGCGAGGAGGAGGAGGAGGAGGAGGAGGAGGAGGAGGAGGAAGAGGAGGGGGATGAGAGGATAGGAGGTGGGGCCAACAGTGCTCTATTCGAAACGAAAACCCAACACAGGAGGGTTGGGGAAGAAACAATGCAAAGTGCTCGCGCCCCCCCCCCCCGACTCCCACCCCGACATACCACCTACAGGGCAGTTGCGTGCATGATGTTTTTTGTCTGGCACGGGTGGTGGGGAGGCGTTGGCATTGTTCATGGTTTGTCGCTGGTCGGGTAGGGGAGGGGGTGTACAGTGCCGTGTTTACTACATGCTCCGCGTGCGCATCATGTTTTTAAATTTAAACATGCAGGGATTAAGTACTAGAAACAACGATGAGTTCATGCATACATTTATTCATACATTAATCATGTATTGAAAATCTTATGTTTTCCCCAACCAACCTGTGTTGTTGGGTCCTCGTTTTGAAGAGACGGTCCCCGCGTTCCTCCTCCTCCTCCTCCTCCTCCTCCTCCTCCTCCTCCTCCTCCTCTCCTCCTCCTCCTCCTCCTCCTCCTCCTCTCCTGTCCTCCTCCCCCTCCTCCCCACTCCTCCCTCCTCCCCCTCTTCCCTGCGTTCCACCCACTCAGTACAGCGCTTCGTAGCCCCATAGGGGGCTCCACCGAAGGCCCCAGTGACACCGTCCACATGCGTCCCCCCCCACTCAGTACAGCGCTTCGCGGCCTCATAGGGAGCTCCAGTGCCACCGTCCACATGCGTCCCCCCACTCAGTACAGCGTTTCGTGGCCCCCATGGGAGCTTCACCGAAGTCCCCAGTGCCACCGTCCACATGCGTCCCCCCCACTCAATATTGCGTTTCGTGGCCCCATAGGGAGCTCCACCGAAGGTCCCAGTGCCACCGTCCACATGCGTCCCCCCCACTCAGTCACAGCGCTTCGTGGGCCCCATAGGGAGCCCCACGGAAAGGCCCAAGGCAAACCGTCACATGCTCCCCCCTCACTCAGTACTGCCTTTCCTGCCTTTTCGTGGCCCCGTAGGGAGCTCCACCAAAGGCCCCAGTGCCACCGTCCACATGCGTCCCCCCAACCCACTTCGGCACACCCTCACACGTTTCGTGGCCCCATAGGGAGCTCCACCGAAGGTGCCAGTGCCACCGTCCGCATGCGTTCCCCCCACCCAGTACAGCGTTTCGTAGCTCCATAGGGAGCTCCACCGAAGGCCCCAGAGCCACTGTCCACATGCGTCCCCCCCACTCAGTACAACGTTTCGTGGCCCCATAGGGAGCTCCACCGAAGGCCCCAGTGCCACCGTCCACATGCGTCCCCCCCACTCAGTACAGCGTTTCGTGGCCCCATAGGGAGCTCCTCCGAAGGCCCCAGTGCCACCGTCCACATGCGTCCCCCCCACTCAGTACAGCGTTTCGTGGCCCCATAGGGAGCTCCACCGAAGGCCCCAGTGCCACCGTCCACATGTGTCCCCCCCACTCAGTACAGCGTTTCGTGGCCCCATAGGGAGCTCCACCGAAGGCCCCAGTGCCACCGTCCACATGTGTCCCCCCCACTCAGTACAGCGTTTCGTGGCGGGAGCTCCACCGAAGGCCCCAGCGCCACCGTCTACATGCGTCCCCCCGCTCAGTACAGCGCTTCGTGGCCCCATAGGGAGCTCCACCGAAGGCCCCCAGTCTCTGAAAGAAGGCGTCCTGACAAACACCTCTGCGCGCCGTGTCCCCCCAAACACCTAACCATTACAGCTTCGTGGCCCAACAGCGAGCTCCACCGAAAGGCCCCAGTGCCACCGTCCGCATGGGTCCCGCACACCCAATGTGGCATTCCCCCACCCATTGAAGCGCTTCGTGGCCCAACAGGGAGATCCACCGAAGGCCCCAGTGGGACCGTGTGAAAGTGTCCCGAAACATCCAATTGTGGCATCCACCCACGCCAGTCCAGAAAATTTCGTGGCCCCGTAGGAACACCACCAAGGCCCCAGTTGCCACCGTTCCGATTATTGCGTCCCGCACACCCAATGTGGCATTTTCACCCACCCAGTGCAGCGTTTCGTGGCCCCACAGGGAGCTCCACCGAAGGCCCCAGTGGGACCGTCTGCAAGTGTCCCGAAACATCCATTGTGGCATTTCCACCCACCCAGTCCAGAATTTCGTGGCCCCGTAGGGAACTCCACCGAAGGCCCCAGTGCCACCGTCCGCATACGTCCCGAAAACCCAACGTGGCATTTTTACCCACCCAATAGAGCGTTTCGTGGCCCCTTAGTGAACTCCACCGAAGCCCCCAGTGGGACGGTCCGCATGCGTCCCGGAAGCCCAATTCGGCATTTTCACCCACCCAGTACAGCGTTTCGTGGCCCCATAGGGAGTTCCACCGAAGCTTCCAGTGGGACCGTCCGCATGCGTCCCGGAAGCCCAATTTGGTATTTTCACTTACCCAGTACGGCGCTTCGTGGCCCCATAGGGAGCTCCACCGAAGCACCCAGTGGGACTGTCGTCCGCATGCGTCCCGGAAGCCTTACTTGACACACCACTCACCCAGAACAGCGTTCCCCCCCACTCAGTGCAGCGCTTCGTGGCCCCATAGGGAGTTTCACCGAAGAAGATTTTCACGATTGCGGTACCCACAACTGCATATGGTTGGGTCCTTCGCCAGGATAATTATTTTGTGTCCCTCAGTAGTTATGGGCTCCCGGACTAATTACAGGTATTCCTCTCAACGGACTCGGACTACGAGCACCCCTCCCCAGACTGCAGCTATACCCCTTCCCGGGACTACAAATACCCTCCCCGACTACAGGTCCCCCCCCCCAGACTACAGGTACCCACCCCTCCAGATTACAGATACCCCTCCGATGCTATAGGTGCCCCCCGAGGCTAGAGGAACCCCCGAGTTCGCTATCCCCTCAGATCCGAAGCGGTCCGCTTGGAATGTCTCTGCCCACTGCCACCCATGCATGAATGCGCAGTTCGCCCATGTTGGGTCAGCGCGCGAGCCGGAGCACTCGCGAGGGACGATGCGCGTGCAGTCCCGCGCGCGCAGCCATCCACAGGCGCGGAATCCCGCGCACTTGGAACACTTGGAACCACGCGTGCGTTGACGCGTGAACGCGCGCCCTCCCCGGACTACAGGTACCCCCCCCGGACTACAGGTGCCCCACCGCGGACTACGGGTATACCCCACCCCGGACTGTTGGTGCCCCCCCCGGACTACAGGCACTCCTCCCCCGGACTGCCCTCCCTGGACTACAGGTACCCCAGACCTTCTGAGGGGCACAGAGTAGAGTCACAAGGCGCAGTGATGAATCCCTCCCCGAAGGGGAAGAGAGGGGGGC
The DNA here is from genome assembly GCA_963575745.1 of Prorocentrum cordatum. NCBI lineage: Eukaryota > Dinophyceae > Prorocentrales > Prorocentraceae > Prorocentrum > Prorocentrum cordatum. The sequence goes on from CAUYUJ010010136.1 coordinate 7,384, forward strand.
CTGGAAGAGGACATGCGCTGAACCGCCTCCGCCCAGAGGGCTGGTTGGATGTGCTCGCCAGGGGTGCGCCTCCTTCCCAGGCTTGGGTGGGGGCATGTCTTCTGCTCCCCCGCCTTCACGGGCCACCTGCCGCCGCGCCGCGACGAAGGGGCGCTGTGCCACAGTGGCCTCGCGCCAGCCTCCGGCCCCGTCTCGGCGGGCCGACGGCTCTAGCTGCGAAGCATGGCCTGCGCTGCCGCCTCCTTTGAATCCTGATTTCGCGCGCACGCACCCCCCCCTCTCTCCTCCCCCCCCGCCCCCGCTCTCCTCCCCCTGCCTTGCTCCTCCTCCTCTTTCTCCTCCTCCTCCTCCTCCTCCTCCTCCTCCTCCTCCTCATGTCCTGCCTCTTCCTCCGCTACTACCTCCCCCAGCTCATCCTCTTTCCCCTCTTCTGTTCTTCCCTCTCCATCCTTCTCTTTCCTGGCGTCCGCCCCATTCCCCCCATTGGGATAGGATGCCACGAGGTGAGGTTAGAGAGGGGTGGAGGGTGGTAGGGAGAGAGTGAGGAAGGGGATGGAGTGGATGGCATGGGGGATGGGGCCTAATCTCACGAGGGACAGTGAGCGAGGGAGGCGAGGGAAGGGATGGAACGAGGGAGGTGAGCGGAGGAGGCACCCTGCAGAACCCACGATTAGCTCCTCGTGCTCCCTCCTCGCACTCCTTCCTCCCCCCCCCGTCCTTCTTCGCCCTGTTCCTCCCTTCGGTTCAAGTCGAGCTCTCGACGGCTCGCGTATCCCCGCCAGTCCATCCGGGAACGACCTCCGGGGGAGTTGGCCCAACCAGGGAAGTGTAGGAGCACCCAGTGGAACAGGCAGGTGAGTCAGCCAGCAAGCCCAGGCGTGAGATCGGCTTGAGCATGCCCTGGAGTGGAATTGCTGAACCTATCATCGAAAGGATGATGCAGAAGAGAAAGCAGAGCAGGAGAACGAGGAGAAGGAGGAGGACGAGGACGAGGACGAGGAGGAGGAGGAGGAGGAGGAGGAGGAGGAGGAGGAGGAGGAGGAGAGTAGAAGAATAATCTACCGACGACGACGACGACGACGACGACGACAACGACGACGACGACGACGACGACGACGACGACGACGACGACGACGACGACGGCAAGCAGTCCACCAAGAAGAGATTCGCGGATCTGTCGCTTTGAAGAGCCTCTTGGAAGCCTCTGGGATTCATATGGGGGCCCTCGCAGGGCCATTGAGGGAGCCTTGGGTGCCCCTGCGGCCCTGTGGGGTGTCTTGGGGGGCCCCGCTGGGGCCGTCTGCGAGCGGGGACGTCGACCACCGAAGTCCACGAGCGCTCGGCATCGCTCGGACGTGTGCATTCTTCTCTCGGCGAGTACCATCGAGGACCATCCTGGAGCATCGAGCAAACAAGAACACGCACTGATCCGAAGCATGCACGGGACATGGCCGCCCGAGCGACGGCAAGAGCGGCCCTCGACCCCGGTCGGGACCTCAGGGGCCGTCTCTCGCGGAGCCCTCTCGGGGCGCGCTCGGGCGCTCCTGTGTGTGCGCAGCTGGGGCAGCCTGGCGCCTCTCTGGGGCTCGCCTCGACTCCTCCGAGCCGATTCGGCTCCGACGCCGAGGGCTCCTGGTGCCGATCCGATGCGACTGGGGACTCCGATCTGGGCTCCGATGTGTCACTGGAGGCATGCAAGCCTGCCGTTTTCCGCCAGGTCGACTTCTCCCGACTCGGCTGCGAGTTTCCGGCGATCCGATTCACTGTGATCGCCGATCGGGCTTATTGAATGGATTCTGTGTTCTCCTGCCTCTCCTTGACCCCTCTTGGGCGATCTCGGGGCCAACTTGAGGCCTCGGCAGCCCCATCGGAGGCGAGAGTGCGAGAAGATAAACAACACGTGCTGCCTGCGTATTGTTTTGGACGATCTCTGGGCCTTTCGGGTGACTCCTTGGGGTTGCTGCTTGACCACTTGGAGCTTCTTGGTATAGGATGGGCATGACAGGGAGGAGTGGGAGGAGGAGGAGGAGGAACAAGAAGCGGGGGAGTAGGAGGAGGAGGAGGAGGCGGAGGAGGAGGAGGAGGAGGAGGAGGAGGACACCGACGACGACAAACAATATTGCGGAGCCTTTGCCGGGTTATTGCAGGGCCGTTTCGCAGCGTATCGCAATGTTTTAGCAGAACCTCTGCAGGGGGGCTCTGCCAGGTACTGCAATGGGCGGGGCGATGGTATTAGAAGGCTGGAAGGGACACCGCTCCAGACCACCTCTGTTCAAAGAACTGGTGGGATGTCTATGCAAGGGAGTTCTACTCCTCCCTCTCCTCCCCCCCTTTCCCCTTGAGTCCACCAAACCAGTTCAGAAAATATGTATTCCTCCTCCTCCTCCTCCTCCTTCTCCTCCTCCCCCTCCTCCTCTCTGGCCATTCAGAACATATTGCGAAGGCCTTACGGCCGGTGCCGCCGACCCTGGAAGACGACACCCACGATGAAGGTGGCAGCCGGAGGTATTCATAGGGGGACGCGACGGGACGGTATGGAGAGGGGAAAAGCAGCCGCGGAGTGCCAACCGCGTGACTTGAGGTATTGGTGGCGGCCGGAGGGTTATTCAAAGCACGAGGTGGGGTGGAGGTGGTGGAGGAGGAAGGAGGTAAGAGGAGGGAAGAAGGAATACGCGAGGAGGATGGGGAAGGAAGACGCGAGGAGGAGGAGGTGGGAGGAGGATTGCCGAGGGACGACGACGACGATGATGTTGACGTGGGTCAGAGTTCAGAGTCCTCAGGGATGCTTTTTGGCCTCTCTTCGGAGCGCTCTTGGGGGGCCTCTGGGGGCTGGATTTGGCGCCTCTCAGGAGCTTCTTGGGAGCCTCTTGGCCCCTCCCGAGGAGGAAGGAGGTAGGAGGGAGGAGGGGGAGGCCGGGAATAAGAGGGAGGGAAGGAGGAGATGAGGAGGAACATATTTCTTCCTCCGTCCCCTCCTCCTACTACCTCCTACTCCTCCTCCTCCTCACTCCTACTCCTCCTCATCCTACCTCCTCCCCTGCTCCACCTCCCTACATCCTCACTCCTTCCTCCTCTCCTCCTCCTCTCATCTCCTCCGTCCTCCTCCTCCTCCTCTCGGCCATTCAGAACATATTTTCCAAGCCAGGTGAGAACCCACCTTCGTTCTCCAATGCCGCTCCCCCATGGTCTCCCACCTAGCTATTCGCCGACTGCTCCATCCTCATCGCCCACTTCTCACTACTACCAGCACTAAACGCACTCCTCGTGTATAATCATCGAAACTGCTCCTCCTCCCAGGAGAATCCACCTCCATCCCTCTCCCTCCTTGTCACTTAATACCTGCTCGCTTTCCCCTACGTCCCTCCTCCCCTCCCTGAGTTGCCGTCCTTTGAATTGCTTGATCCCCTCAGTTTTGTCCTGAAAGACGGTTCTCACGGAGCCATCGCGCGGCTGCCGTCCCGCCCGCGCGGCACGGAGCAACAAAGCGCAGAGGGCAACGACGGCGTCGAGGTCGTCGTCGTCGACGCCACCGCCGCCGCCGTCGTCGTCGTCGTCGTCGTCGTCCTCGTCCTCGTCCTCGTCCTCGTCCTCGTCCTCGTCCTCGACCTCGACCTCGTCGTCGACCTCGTCGTCCACCTCGTCGTCCACCTCGTCGTCCACCTCGTCGTCGTCGTCGTCGTCGTCGTCGTCGTCGTCGTCGTCGTCGTCTTTCACGTCGCCGTCGGGGCGCCGACGACGCGCGCGCGCGCGCCGCGCCCGAAGGGGTCGTGTCGGGAGACGTCGGCGGCGCGCCGGGGGGGGAGGTCGCAGGGGGAGGGGGGGGGGCGTCCAGGGGGACGAGGTAAAGGGACGATGGGGAGGGAGAGGAGGAGAAGGAGGAAGGAGGAGGATGAGGAGGAGGAGGAGAAGGAGGACGGATAGAGGAATATAGATGGAGATATAGGGGCGGAGGGGGAGGGGGAGGAGGAGGGAGGTGGAAATGGAGGAGGGGAAGGAGGAGAAGGAGGGAGGAGGAGGAGGAGGAGGAGGAGGAGACGGAGGAGAAGGATGACGGATAGAGGGGTATAGAAGGAGATATCGGGGCGGAGGGGGAGGGGGAGGAGGAGGGAGGTGGAAATGGAGGAGGGGAAGGAGGAGGAGGGGGAGGAGGAGGGGGAGGAGGAGGAGGAGAAGGAGGACGGATAGAGGGATATAGATGGAGATGGAGAGGGAGGAAGGAGCGGAGGGGGAGGGGAGGCGGAAGAAAAAGGGGCCAGACTGGGCTGCTGAGGCAATGCTGTCGCGGGCGGATCGTCAGGGCACGAACGGGTGTCCAACGCTAACACAGCATATACCCGAAGGGAAATTGTGCCTGGCGAATGGGGGAGTACCATGACGCGGGGGGATGAGAAGGAGGAGGAGGCGGAGGAGGAGAGGACCTCCGCCTTGTCCGCGGCATCCTTCTTCCTTGTCCCCTTTGGATGTCCTCATCCTTTTCTTTTTCTCTGCCTCTGCCTCCTCCAGGGTCCTTTTCTTTCTCTGTGGGGAGGTATTAGATTCCTCTCCTCATCCTCCTCGTGCATCCTCTCATCTTCTACGTGTCTCCCTCCCTCCTCGTCGAAGCACATCCTCTTCTCCTTTGCCTTCCTCTTCCTGGTCCACCTCCGCGTCGTGGCGCGAACCACTGGGCGGCCGTACCCTGTTTGGGCCCTGGGCCCTTCACGGACCGGCCCCGCACCACGAGGAATCCCGCCTGCAGACGGGGTCGGGAGTTCTGGGCGTGCTTTGCTCACGGCGTCGCGTGTTTGTGTGCCAAGGTGTCGTCGTCGTCCTCCTCCTCCTCCTCCTCCTCCTTCTTCTCTCGGGGGTCGTCCGTTGTTGTCGTCTTGTCGTCGTCATCCTCCTCCTCACCTGACCTGTGCCGCTGCTGTGGCCTCCTGGTGCTGGCAGCGACGTCTGGCCACCCGGGCATACAAAATACTCCTCTCCTCCGCCGCGGTCGGCGGCGCGCAACAAGAAGGTGCCGGGCGGGAGTGGGGGGGGGGGGGCGGCTTCTTGCCGAGGCCTCTTGCGCGAGTGACCCTTGAAGGAAGCCCCGGTCCCTTCAAGATGCCGCCTCTAATGGGGAACCAAAAGGTACCGATACCGCTGCTCCTCGGACCTCTCCCGGGGTGCGTTCTGACTAGGATTTCCAGGCGAATCCAGCGGTGGCGACGAGGGCCTCCCAGGAGGCGGAAAAAGGGGAAAGCGAGGAAAGGGTAGAGGTATGGGTGCCTTTTCCTCACCTGATCTCTAAGGCCCCCCCAAGCCCCACACACCAAGTGCCGCTGCATGCTCGCGGCGCGCAGAGCTGCGAGTCCTGCTCCGTGTGCCGGTGGCGCCACGCGCCTGGCGCCCCCCTCGAGCGCCGCCTGTCCCTGAAAAATTCAGGAGGAAAAGAAACACACAGACACAATGAATCCTCGATTCCCCCGAAAATATTGGAAAATATGGGAAGTGGGGGGGAAGACAGAAACCCCGAAAATGTGGGAAAATATGTGGAATCCTTTCATTTGTGTGTATTTATTTGTGCGTCCCAGGGCCCCTTCAAAAAAGCCTGGCGGGCTGTCGCCCCGAGCCCGCGGAGCTCCCTCGCCCCCAGCGAGAGCTCGTGCACGGGGCCGTGGGGCGCAGAGCCTCGCCCTCCAGGCAGATCGCCAGAGGAGGGAGAGGAGGAGGAGGAGGAGGAGGAGGAGGAGGAGGAGGAGGAGGAGGAGGAGGAGGAGCAGGAGGTGCCCATACCTCTGCTCTTTCATCGTTTTCCCTTTTGCTGGGCCTCCTGGGGGGCCCTCGTCGCCACCGCTGGATTCGCCCCCAAGTCCTGGTCAGAACGCACCCCGGGAGAGGCCCGGGGAGCAGCGGTATCGCTTGGCATCGCTCGGACGTGTGCATTTTTCCTTCGGCGAAGACCATCGAGGAGCATCCTTGGATCCTTTGGCGCAAACGCCACGCACGAAACCGAAAAAAACACAGGGAATGGACGTCCGAACGATGGCGAGATCGGTGCCTCTTGGTTTCCCCCTTATCGGGGCGCGGGCCGCGCCTCCGCGGCGGGCGGCCGGCGGCCCAGCCGGAGGCCCACGGGCGCCCCGCGGGCCTCCCCCTTCGGGCGCCGGGGCCTCCCAGGCGCCCCTCGGGGGCGAGCTCGGGCGCGGGGGGGGCCCGTGGCGTGGCATCGCTCGGACGTGTGCATATTTGTTTCCCTGGCGAGGACCGTCGAGGAGCACCGGGGATCTTGGGCGCCCGAGTTATCCGGGGTGACTCGGGTCCGGGGTAAGTCGGGTTTGGGTTCCCGAGAAAGGAACCCGAGTTAGCCCTGACCCGAGTTACCCCTGATGATGCGGGGTTCTGGACGCCCGAATTATCCGGGGTAACTCGGGTCCGGGGTAAGTCGGGTTCGGATTCCCGAAAAACGAACCCGAGTTAGCCCTGACTCGAGTTACCCCTGATGATTCGGGGCTCAGAGGATCACCTTGCGAAAGATCTGCGCGCACGGAGCCGGAAAACGCGCGGGGAGTGGACGTGCGAGCGATAGGTGGGCGCCCTCAGGGGCTCCTCCAGCAGTGCCCCCTGCCCCGGCTTCTGGGCGAAGTCAGAGCGCTGGATATTGCAGGATCCTGCAGAGCCAGGGTCGCACTGACCCAGGTTTGGGTGCAGGAACCTCCAGGATCCTGCAAGGCCTGACTGACCCGGGTTGGCATTGACCCGGGTCAGTGAGTTCCCGAACATGCAGGCCCGCGGTAAGCGGCGATTTGGGGAGGAGGTGCCTCGGCGCCGTATACGCCTTGCTGCCCTGGGTGCCGCGGCGCCACGGCAGCCCCGCGCGCATGCCAGCACCCTGCCCTTCGGCCCCCTGGCCGGGGGCCACGGAGTGGAGCAGCCTGCAGCGGGGTTCTCAAGAGAAGTCCACCCCGGTCCCTGCCGCAGGACCGTGCGACCTGCCGCGGCCTGCCGATGCCAGGCGGCGGTTGGGTGCTCGATCCGCCCCGAGAGGAGCCCCGGGAGGGTGCGTCAACAAGGGAGGGACAGAGCGGTCCGACCCCGATCATGGGCGTTGACTCATCGGCCCCGGGTGCCTCTTTGACCGCCCTGCCCTGCTCGATTCACTTCCTGGGGTGTACGTTTCCGGAACGGCTTCGCTTGTCGGGCCGATTCTCCACCACCACAGGTGGGAGAGGGAGCCCGAGGAGGAGACAGTTGAGGAGGACCTTCCCATCCTGCCTTCCCCCCCGTCCTGCTTCTGGGAGTGGTATGGTGGAAGCCTGGCCCATCACTCCTTCCGTGGGTGGATCCGCTGCTCTCCGCGTCCGGGGCGGCGGTCCGCCGCTCCCCTGGGGGAGCTGCCCGGGGGAGTCCTCGCGCGGACCCTTCGCGACAGCTCCCCCGCCGGGCCCCCCACCCGCCGCCCACCGCCACAGGGGTCAGGGGCAACGACATAACAACTCGGAGGCCCGCGCGGATTTCTCGGATCGGCGCTGGGGCCCCCCGGCGGCGCCTCTGGCGCCGCCCCTGGCGCGCTCCGCGCGCCAGGGAGGGGGGTCCAGCGTCGATCCGAGAAATCCGCGCGGACCTCCGAGTTGTTATGTTTATGCCACTTTCTGTTCCCCTAGATAGGCATAGGGGGGGATGCATCGACCCCCAATCGCTCATTGATCGCCGATGGGGGCCCGATAGCCCTGACCCGCCCAGGAAGGTGCGGACGCACTATCGGGGCCCTATCGCCGATCTATCGGCAATGCATCGCCGATTCCAAGTCGATGCATCCCCCCCTATGCCAGACCCCCCCTATTGTTGCCCCTCAAGGGGGCCGGCGTGGCGCCGGGCCCAGAGACCCGGGAGGCAGGGAGGGAGGGCTATGGCGAAGCCAAGACGAGGATCAAATCGAGTAACAATGAGCCGAGAATCTCGGATATCCGGCGGCTCTGGAGGATCTCTCTGGCGCCGCGGCCTTCTCAGAGCGTTGCAGTAAGCTCTGAGAGCGTTCCGGAACGCGAACGCTCTGGAACGGACTTATCTTCCGGAACGCTCTGGAGCGGATTTAATCTTCTGGAAGGCAGGGAGGAATAGCATCCGGAGGGAGGGGGTGGGAGGAGGAGGCGAAGATAGGGAGACGGAGGGGAGGGGGAGGGGAGGGAGGGAGGGAGGCTGTTGGAGCAGCTGGTTTCGCGCACCCTTGCGTAGAAGCGGCTGGCAGCTGCATCCAGGTCCCGCGCCCGCTGCACAGCAGCCTCATATCCATCTGCGCCTGGGGCAAGAAAACGGAGCCAGGATGCTCTGGCGCCCGCTGCATGGGTGCTTGCTGTCCGCCCAGAGCGCGAGCCTCGACGTTTCCCAGCGGCACGGGCTTTTGTGTAAGCCTGGAGGAGCTGCCGGCGCTTAGCTGCTGAGCGCACGTGCTGTATTAGAGTCGCCAGGGGGGAAACGGGCCCTGCGGTTTTTCGCCGCTTTCGGGCCCTGGGGGCCCTCGACGGGCCACGGGACTGTCAAAACGACGAAGATGTCCTGAGGAAAGGCCACCTCCTCCTCCTCCTCCTCCTCCTCCTCCTCCTCCTCCTCCTCCTCCTCCTCCTCCCGTTCTGGTTCCTGAGGAAGGGGCCCAGAACCCGTTTCCCTCAGCCACGCCAGTAGACGAGTCTGCCTTTGTACAGTGCAAGAACGGGGGTGGCTCCGCTGGCGGAAGCCTGGCGGAAGCTGGCGGAGTAACGAGGGCGCTCCCAGGGCAACGGTGGTCAGTGCAGGGATTCTACGATCAGTGCGATCGTTTTTCAACCTGCACTGTCCCCAAGCTAGCGCCCACAGAGTGTCCGCAGCCATTCTGGCTCGAGCCGTCCGGCGGTCCAGCCGTGAAGAATTCTTGTCCAATGGAGGGGCCGGCAGCTCGTTTGTGGCCGCGCCAGCGCGCCCGAGCGGTCGCCGCGCTGGCCGCCCGCGCGCCGCCCGCGCGCCGCCCGCGGCCCGCCGCGCTGCTGGCCGCAGCGCTGCTGCCGCTGCTGGGCGCGGCCGGGCCGCCCCGGCCCGACGGCTGCGCGGCGGCCCCCGCCGGGTCGGGAGAGTGCTCGTCGGGCGCACGGGCGTTGTCACAGCCGTCGGAGGAGGAGCTCGACGAGGAGACGGAGGCACTGCGCACGGAGTTGCTCCAGGCAGCCGCGTCTCGCAGCAGGAAGAGGAGCACCCTGGGCGGCAACGAGCGGTCTGCTGGCGATGGGCCCCTGGACCACCATGACGACAATCACGTGCCGCCGCATCCCGCGCCGCGGCCGACATCGCCGCAGGAGGTGCAAGGCAAGATCATATGCGTGCAGGACGGGGGCTTGTTCGATCTTTCCTGGACGATGACAGATACCAGCTCGGGCCAGATGTCGAACACCTCGAGGAAATACAGCAAGGGCGGCGACAATTGCTTAACCATCTCCGAGGAGCTCCCTGGTTGTGCAAACGGCGACCTGATCGCAATCACCGTGAAGGCGGTTGGTGGTGCTGAGAAGATCTTCCAGCAAGTGAGATACGACAGCCAGGCGACAGAGGAGGTTGTTATTGCATGCAAGGGGAGCGCCCAGGATTACGATTGCACACCGATAGAAGGCACCCCTGATTCGAACATTGATGGCAAACTCTGACGTGGTCAGACCCCAATGCAAGGAGACGACCATGAATCACGATAGCACACCGAATGATTGGTCTGCCCGATCTATGACCTTGCAGGGATTGCAGCCGCGATCGCATCATCCGACCATCGTGACGCAGGTGCTGAATCGAGCACAGCGCTCTCAGGCGGCTGAGGCTCACACCAGCTACCGTGGTACTGTCCACGCCCCGCAAGGCACAAGTCCAGCGCAGTTGCATACACGAGGGAGTCAACAAAAGGGGGCAGAAGCGGAGACGAGCGAGGAGGTCTGGAGGGAAGGCAGACCGCCGGGTGCTCCAGTCCACGCACCGTCGCCCGAGCAGCGCATTGCGGCCAGAGTTGGCGGGCCCAATGGCGGTGCCGGGACGGGGGGAGCAGCAGCAGGAGCACTGGGCGTTTTGGCCGCACGGGCGACTGCTGGCTCTCTTGGTCTTGGCACCACGGCCCCGCGTGCCTTCTCCACCGGCGCAGGCGACGCTGAACAAAAACAGAGAACCAACAAAAAGTGCCAGCGCCCACAGAGTAGTCCGGGTCCGAGTCCCTCCTCTTCGGTCCTCTTCCATTTGTGTCCAAAGTCTCCCTCTTCTCTCTCTCCTTTCTCCTGAATGGTCCTCCTCCTCCTCCTCCTCCTCCTCCATGACGGGCCTCCTGCTTGTTTTTTCCCAACTATCCAATGGTGTTGGATATTCGTGTTGAGTCCGCAGCGCCACGCCCGCCATCCTCCTTTTCCTCGCCAAGCTGGGTCGTAGGAATTCGGGCTTCGTCTGGCTGTGGGCTTCGTCTGCCGCGAAGCTCGGCCTCACGCTGCGTGAGCGCCCTGGGCTCCGAGGAGGAGCCCTCCCGGATGGGCATCGGGTCCGCGCGGGGAGGGGCCTCCCGGGGTGGCCTCCCTGGCCACGGCTGGGCAGATGTTGGCACTGCCAACATCTGCACAGCACGGGCGCGGCTGTGGTGCCGGAACCACACGGCGGGGGGGGCGTCACGTCATACCCCCCCCCCGCCCTCCCCCCCCCCCCCATGACGCCCGTCATCGCCGAACGTAAAGAAACGCCTTCCAGGCCAGTCCGGACGGTGTGTGGGGGAGGGGCCTGGGGATAGAGTTGGAAAGCTGACGGAGGGCGGCCTGGGCAGGAGCAGGACGACGACCAGCACGCCGAGGGCCAGGTGGAGGGGGGGAGGCTGTGGAGCAGGAGGTCGGCCACCCGCAGGAGCGCAGGTGCGGTCTCTCGCCTCGTGCTTCGCCGCCTCCTCTGCCGTCCCTGCTCCTCCTCCGCTCTGGCGCTGGAAGGCTGCCTGCCTCCCCTGTTGCGCGGGGCCTCGTGCCCGTACGCACGTTGCGTGCGTAGGGGCCCCCGAGAGGCTGGGTGAGCAGCCTCACGGCATCTTAGCGCCTTGTCCTCCGCCTCCTCCTCCCCTTCGTCCCTCCCGCTCCCTCGCCCTTCTCGTTCTCCTCCTCGTCCCCCGTTCTGGTTTTCTCTCTCCATCCACCTGTTTATCCCGATTCCTCCGCCGCCATGTCCGACTCCTCCTCGTATCTCCTCCTTCATGCCCGTCTCCTCCCCCTCCTCCCCGCGCTGGAACCAGCTGGCCGGCTGCACCTGAGCCTCCCTGTTGCCCCCCCCCGCCCGCCCGGCAGTCTCTGATGATGAAGGAGAACCAGGACGGCAAAACGCCAGCACAGATCATCCTGGACGCCTCCGGGGGTCGACAAAGGGGAGGAGGGTGGAGGATCATTCAAACATATCAGCGCCAGAAGTGTTTGCCCGATGTCGGTCCACGGGTGGCCCTCTTCGGGCCCTGGGGTCTTCAAGAGTAGGTCCAGGATGAAGAACGGGCCAGGATGGACCGCAGGAGGGATCCATGGACGGGTGTGGAGCTGATTCAGGTCGGGCGGGGGAGGAGGAGGAGGAGGAGGAGGAGGAGGAGGAGGAGGAGGAGGAGGAGGAGGAGGAGGAGGAGGAGGAGGAGGAGGAGGAGGAGGAGGAGGAGGAGTAGGGAGGAAGAGGAGGAGGGAGGAGGAGGAAGAGGAGGAAGAGGAGGAGGACATGATTGAACCAGGGAAGCATCAACGATGCTTCAGTACACCATGCCGTGCGAAGTGCCCTCCCCAGTCCCTGCAGACGTCCCTGTTCACAGAGGCGCCCCCCTGAGGGACGAGCACCACACGGGCCTGCGTTTCAGGCGAGAGCCACATTTTGAGTAGGAGTTGCCTTGCATCCATCTGGCGAGTCACGAGGCATGCGAAACGCCATGCTCAGCGATGTGCCCAGCCAGAGCCCCGTCTTGAAAACGATCCCCCCCGCCATCCGTGTAACTACATTCGAGTCGCATAGTGAGGATGAGCAACTTTCTAAGGCTACCCTTGCATCCTTGCCCCTTCGGCCCATTCCAGGCGACTTTCGCTGGCCAGCCCCGTTCGAGAACGCCACCATGGCCCTTCAATGCCCTTGCATCCGTACTGCGCATCCTCATTATGCGACTTGACTGTAGTGACAAGTTGACCGTTCCGGTTATGAAGTTTGAAACGCGGAACCACCCTTACATCCGTAGAGTTGGTATATGAGGCGCTCCAAACATGATTTGGCCCTCGAGGACCGACTGAGTTGTCATCTCTTCCTCGGCGGAAGGTCGGCGGAAGTAAAACGAATCCGCCTCCGCCGGCGGAAGCTGCCGGAAGCTCGGCGGAGGCCGGCGGAAGCGAAAGGTGCGCCCCCGAGAGATGAGAAAGCGTTTTTGGGTTCAGGGTTCCCAGAAGCGGCCATATGTGTCCGAGAGATGAAAGCGTTTTTGGGTTCAGGGTTCCCAGGATCGGCCATACGTGTCCGAGAGATGAAAAAGCGTTTTTGGGCTCAGGGTTCCCAGAAGCGGCCAGACGTGTTCAGTACTCCGGCCGTCAGGAACAAGGACGAAGGATTGCAACGAAGGATTGCAAAAAAACCTTCGAAGGATCGCAAAACAACCCGAAGGGTTTTTTTGCAATCCTTCGAAGGGTTTTTTTGCAGTCCTTCGAAGGGTTTTGTTTGCAATCCTTTGCAATCCTTCGTTCAAGCGAGAGCCCCATTCTGGAGGAGGAGCGGCCCTCCAGCCTTGCGGTTGCTGCACGCGCGTGTGTCAGGCGACTGTGCGCGGCGAGAAGGCGAGAGCCCTATGCTCTGAGAGCGACCCCCGTCCGCGCGCTCAGCTGCTGCAGGCGTGTAGGATGGAGGATTGCAAAAAAACGAAGGATTGCAATCCTCCGTTTTTTTTTGCAATCCTTCGTTTTTTTTGCAATCCTTCGTTTTTGTTGCAATCCTTCGGGCAGCGCTGATGCGAGGGCCCAATCTCGAACTGGAGCCGCCATCCAGCACTGTAGGTTGCCGCAGGTCTGAGGACGGATGTGGGCGGGGCCAAGGCGAGAGAGACCTGTGCTCGAAGCGGGCCCCCTCCATCCGCATAACCGTAGCGAGCTTGCTCAGGCGAAAGTGCGCGGCGTTCAGGGGGAACCGCATGTTCGACGGGAGCCGCCCTCCATCTCTGCAGCGGCTGCAAGCTTTCAAGGCGAACGAGTGCGGCGCTCAGCCGAGAGCCCCATGCTGAAAGCGACCCCCCTCCATTCGTGCAGCTCTTGCCAATGCCAATCTGCATGATCATAATCAGGGGGGGAAGTCCCGGGCGACATGCCCAGGGCGCCATGCCGACACTTTTGGGAGGATGGGGGGCGACCTGTCAGGCAAAAGGAAAAGGGGGAGGCGGAGGAGGGGGGGAGGAGGCTATTGTACCGGCTGCAGCATTATAGCACGAGTGGGCCGCCGTCATCAGAGCCATAGGGAAGCCGAGAGCAGGGATGAGAGAGTCGGGGACACCCATTATGTGGCCTAAAGCGGTGGGGGAGCTACAGCCTAGTGCGGAGTGCCTGCCGACATTCCTCTTCCGAGGGGACCTATCCGCTGTCTGTCCCCCCCCCCACCTGACCCCACCGCCTTTCGAGGATCCAAACCGATCTGCGCCCCTGTGGCGGGAAACCCTTGAATCCAGAACCGAACGTGGTATGGTAGTGGTCCAGTAACTGCAGGGGGCAGGTGGGGGTCATCCTGCCCCGTCCCGGATCGGTTGGGCGACCAAATGGGGCGTCCCGCAGCCAAAATTTTGGAAGGATGACCGCCTTCGTTTCGTGGGTGCGTTTCTGTGGCGCTCCCAGCTCATCTGTTTGGCAGCGGGGCCATCTGTGTACTTCGCTTCCGAAGTAGAGTTGCTTACGGCCAGACGCCAGACTTTGACGGTCCGTTGCAATTTTTCCGTTCAGGTCACGCGACACCCGACGACCGCGGCTGCTGGGCCACCGAGTTGTCGGCCCCCCTCTCCTGCTCCAGGCGCGAGCAGCACTTCCGCTGACCCAACGACCAGGCAAGCAGTGACGAGCGCGCTGGGATGGCGTGCGACGGGCTCCGAGGCGGCGGCCAAGGCTGCGGCGGCAAATGTGCGCCCATGGCGTGGAGCACAGGTTCCAATAACCAGACCGGAATGCCCTTCTCACTCAATTGCGTTGGCCCTAACAGTGAATGGGCTTCGCGTCAGCTCATGTCAGCTCGCAGTCCCGACCACTCCTTATGTCAGCTCGCAGTCCCGACCACTCGCAGGGACCGACGGCACGGTGTGCCCGTCAGCGTCGAGGGCTGTGCCCGCCACAGCGATGGCTGCCTTCGCCAGCACGACGGACTTTTGCGACACGTTGGCGGCGTCGCTCTCCTCCTGGCGTGGCCGTGGGAGTTGGCGTCCACTGCGCATATGGCGCCACGCGTGGGCTGCCAGGCGAGGTCCGCGGCGGCGTGCGCCGGCGTGGCTGCCCCTGGCCGGACCGCACCGCCGGCCCCTCCCCCACCTCAGGAGGGAAAGAAACACACGGACACAATTAATCGACGATCCCCAGGAAATTATGTATAAATATGGGAAGTGGGGGAAAGACAAAAGCCCAGAAAGTATGGGAAAATATGGGGAATCCTTTTGTTTGTATGTGTATATATATATATATATATGTGTGTGTGTGTGTGTGTGTGTGTGTGTGTGTGTGTGTGTGTGTGTGTGTGTGTGTGTGTGTGTGTGTGTGTGTGTGTGTGTGTGTCTCAGGGCCCCTCCCCCGCCCGCCGCCCGGCCCGTGGCTCCCCCGTGCCAGACCGCGGCTGCCCGCGGCGTGCTCTGCCCGGCACCGCGCAGGGTCGGCTCGCGGACGCGCCCTCCGCGGGGGGGCGCCCGCGCGCGCCGCGGGCGAGGCCGGCCCCCCCCCCCACCCCCCGAGCGGCGCATATGCTGCTGGAGGCGCGCGCCCGCCCCGCGAGGCCCGGCGGCGGCCCGGGGTGAACGCTGGTGGTGTGGCTTGTCGTGGGGGCCTCGTGCGTGTCATCGCAGTTCCGCCGGAGGCCCCGCCTTCCTGTGGCCTGTCTCCCTAATTATAAAGCTGTGTGCAGCCCGCCCAGCTTTTGGCGGAAGAGGTTCGCTCTCGCCCCGCAGATCAAAAGAGTGTGTGGGTCATCGCAGTTCCGCCTGTCCGGGGCGCAGGCGTGCGCAGATTTGGCGCCTCTTCGCGTCGGCTCAGTGCCGAGCGCAGGCAACCCGCACTGTTAAGGATGGGCGACTGTCCAAGGCTGCCCTTGCAGCCTTGTCCCTTCGGCCCATCCTCAGCAACTGTCGCTGGCCGACCTCGTTCGACAAAACGGTAACATGGCCCTCCAAGGCCCCTGCGCCTTTACCGCGCATCCTTGTCATGCGGGTCGACTACAGCGTCGATGAGCGCTGGTTAAAGCGTCGATACATTGACATAGTCAGGTCTGTGTATATATATATATATATATATATACACGTACATATATATATATATATATATATAATATATATATTAGCCCCCCCCCCACATGATCATACATATTTCTTTTTTTGCTACTCCTCTTCCTCGCGCGCCCTGGGGGGGGAGGGCCTGGGGCTTCCTGGGGCTTCCTGAGGCCTCCTGGCCTTCCCGAGTCTTCCGAAACGCTTCCTGGGGCTTCCCGAAGCCTCCTGGGGCTGCCGAAACACTGCCCTGGTGAAAAACGCGGTGTTTTCCTGATATTCCTGACATTTCCAGAGACTACCGTGAGCCTGCAGGGTAGTCTCTAGAAATGTCAGGAATATCAGGAATATCAGGAAAACGCAGCGCTTTCTCAGGGGTAATCCCTGGGAGGGTCAGGAATATCAGGAAAACACAGCGTTTTCCACCAGGGCAATGTTTCGGCAGCCCCAGGAGGCCTCGGCGCCTGGGTAGTCTTTGGAAATGTCAGGAATATCAGGAATATCAGGAAAACGCAGCGTTTTCTCAGGGGTAATCCCTGGGAAGGTCAGGAATATCAGGAAAACACAGCGTTTTTCACCAGGGCCATCTCTGGGAAGATCTTGGAAATCTGGAAAATCTGGTAAACGGTATTTTTTCAAGAGCAGGAGGATGATAATCAAATCGTGTAGCTTCAACAGGGCAGCGTTGGCCGTCGGCTGCCCCCCGTCAGTTGTGAACGCAGCTCCCCAATCAGTTCTGCGAGCAGCCTCCTGCTACGAAACATACTCGCAAAACTAGCTGTGAACGCCGCTCCACACCTAGTTTTGTGAGTGATGTCTTCCTCCTCACCCTCGTCATGCTCCTCGCCCTCCTCTTCTTCCTCCTCCTACTCCTCCTGCTCCTCCCCATCCTTCCTCCTCCTTCTTTTCTTCATCAACCCCACCTCTCCGCTTCATGGCGTCACTCACAAATCTAGTTGCGAACGCAGCTCCGCAACCAGTTTTGCGAGCAGCCTCCTGATAAGAGACATTACTCGCAAATCTAAATGTGAACGCCGCTCCACACCTAGTTTTGTGAGTAAGGTGTTGCTCCTCACCTTCGTCATGCTCCTCACCCTCCTCTTCTTCCTCCTCCTACTCCTCCTGCTCCTCCCCCCTTCCTCCTCCTTCTTTTCTTCACTCTACCCCCACCTCCCCGCTTCGTGGCGTCACTCGCAAATCTAGTTGTGAACGCAGCTCCCCAATCAGTTCTGCGAGCAGCCTCCTGCTACGAAACATTACTCGCAAAACTAGCTGTGAACGCCGCTCCACACCTAGTTTTGTGAGTAAGGTGTTGCTCCTCACCTTCGTCATGCTCTTCACCCTCCTCTTCTTCCTCCTCCTACTCCTGCTGCTCCTCCCCCCTCCTCCTTCTTTTCTTCACTTTACCCCCACCTCTCCGCTTCGTGGCGTCACTCACAAATCTAGTTGTGAACGCAGCTCCCCAATCAGTTCTGCGAGCAGCCTCCTGCTACGAAACATTACTCGCAAAACTAGCTGTGAACGCCGCTCCACACCTAGTTTTGTGAGTGATGTCTTCCTCCTCACCCTCGTCATGCTCCTCACCCTCCTCTTCTTCCTCCTCCTACTCCTCCTGCTCCTCCCCATCCTTCCTCCTCCTTCTTTTCTTCACTCAACCCCACCTCTCCGCTTCATGGCGTCACTCACAAATCTAGTTGCGAACGCAGCTCCGCAACCAGTTTTGCGAGCAGCCTCCTGATAAGAGACATTACTCGCAAATCTAAATGTGAACGCCGCTCCACACCTAGTTTTGTGAGTAAGGTGTTGCTCCTCACCTTCGTCATGCTCCTCACCCTCCTCTTCTTCCTCCTCCTACTCCTCCTGCTCCTCCCCCCTTCCTCCTCCTTCGTTTCTTCACTCTACCCCCACCTCTCCGCTTCGTGGCGTCACTCGCAAATCTAGTTATGAACGCAGCTCCACAACCAGTTTTGTGAGCAGCCTCCTGCTACGAAACATTACTCGCAAAACTAGTGTGAACGCCGCTCCACACCTAGTTTTGTGAGTAAGGTGTTGCTCCTCACCTTCGTCATGCTCCTCACCCTCCTCTTCTTCCTCCTCCTACTCCTCCTGCTCCTCCCCCCTCCTCCTTCTTTTCTTCACTTTACCCCCACCTCCCCGCTTCGTGGCGTCACTCGCAAATCTAGTTGTGAACGCAGCTCCCCAATCAGTTCTGCGAGCAGCCTCCTGCTACGAAACATTACTCGCAAAACTAGCTGTGAACGCCGCTCCACACCTAGTTTTGTGAGTAAGGTGTTGCTCCTCACCTTCGTCATGCTCTTCACCCTCCTCTTCTTCCTCCTCCTACTCCTGCTGCTCCTCCCCCCTCCTCCTTCTTTTCTTCACTTTACCCCCACCTCTCCGCTTCGTGGCGTCACTCACAAATCTAGTTGTGAACGCAGCTCCCCAATCAGTTCTGCGAGCAGCCTCCTGCTACGAAACATTACTCGCAAAACTAGCTGTGAACGCCGCTCCACACCTAGTTTTGTGAGTGATGTCTTCCTCCTCACCCTCGTCATGCTCCTCACCCTCCTCTTCTTCCTCCTCCTACTCCCCCTGCTCCTCCCCATCCTTCCTCCTCCTTTTTTTCTTCACTCAACCCCACCTCTCCGCTTCATGGCGCCACTCACAAATCTAGTTGCGACCGCAGCTCCGCAACCAGTTTTGCGAGCAGCCTCCTGATAAGAGACATTACTCGCAAAACTAAATGTGAACGCCGCTCCACACCTAGTTTTGTGAGTAAGGTGTTGCTCCTCACCTTCGTCATGCTCCTCACCCTCCTCTTCTTCCTCCTCCTACTCCTCCTGCTCCTCCCCCCTTCCTCCTCCTTCGTTTCTTCACTCTACCCCCACCTCTCCGCTTCGTGGCGTCACTCGCAAATCTAGTTGTGAACGCAGCTCCACAACCAGTTTTGTGAGCAGCCTCCTGCTACGAAACATTACTCGCAAAACTAGCTGTGGACGCCGCTCCACACCTAGTTTTGTGAGTAAGGTGTTGCTCCTCACCTTCGTCATGCTCCTCACCCTCCTCTTCTTCCTCCTCCTACTCCTCCTGCTGCTACGGCTCCTGATCACTCAGCCCCCTCCTCTCCACTTCGAGGCGTCACCCTCCATTCTAATTGCGAATGCAACTCCACAACAAACCTTGCGAGCAACCTTCCGCTACGAACCATTATTCACAAAACTTGTTGTGAACGCCGCTCCACAGCTAGGAAGAGGCGGTGGAAAATGGGGGAGGATGTTGCTCAACTATGGCTGGTGCCACTGGAGCTCGGCATTCACCAGATGACGCGGAGGAGGAGGAGGAGAACAAGGGGCTCAATTTTGAGGAGTAGGGCAAATATGGTTTGGAGGAGAAGGTGGAGGAGGAGGTGGTGGAGGGGGAGGAGGAGGAGACGATGAGCAGGAGGACAAACATTGGGAGGAGGAGGAGAAGGAGGATGAGGAAGAGGTGAATGAGGATTCAGAGAAGGAGGAGAAGGAAGAATAGTAGGAGGATTCTGATGAGGAGGACAAACATGAGGGAGAGCTTGAGGATAATTTAAAGAAGGAGGAGGGGAAGAGAAGCAGGAGGAGGACAATGAGTTTAACTTTGCGGAATCGGAATAGGAGGAGGACAACATGCCGAAGAGGAGATGGAGGAGGATTCAGAGAAGGAATATGAAGAGGACAAGGAGGAGGAGGAGGAGGAGGAAGAGGAGGACAAGGAGTTTGAAAGTGAGAGGGGGTAGGAGGAGGAGAATGATGAGGACAAACATGAGGAAGAAGTGGATGAGGATTCATAGAATGAGGAGGACGAGGGGAAGGAGAAGGAAGAGGAGGAGGAAGAGAAGAGTTGAGGCCAATGCATTTGATTTTGAAGCGGAGGGGGAAGAAGACAAACATAAGGAGGAAAAGGATGTGGAGGATGATTTGGGAGACGGTAGAGGAGGAAAATGAGGAGGAGGACGAGGAGGACAAGGCGTTTGGTATCGAGGAGGAGGAGGAAGAGGAGGACGAGGAGGAAAGGACAATTATGAGGAGAAGGTGGAGAAAGCTTCAAAGAAGAAAGATGAGAAAGAGAAAGAGAGGGAGGGGGAGCTTGAGGTTGAGAAGGAGTAGGATGCTGAGGAGGAGGAGGAGGAGGAGGGGCATCATAAACATGAGATGGTGAGATTGGATTGCAATGCGCCGCGAAAGACTGAAGTCGCTTCGCGCTGAAGTGTTTGGATTGCAATCGACGGAATTGCGGTTTGCAACGTAGCAAACCATCATGAAGAAAAACAGGAGGAAGGAACGGGTTATGATGACTGGAGGGATGATGGGAGAATGTGTATGATCATGTGGGGGGGGGGGGGCGAGCATACATATATATATATATATATATATATATATATATATATATATATGCGTGTATGGATCGCTCCCTTTATCTGCCGATCTCACTCTGACTCTGTCAATCGATTCGCAGGAGCCAGCACGATGGCATGGGAGGCTCTCGTGAGTGGCCACCGAGCGCTGCGTGCCTGGCGCGGCGCCGCGGGGCACGCGCCCGAGCGGCGAGGGCGCCCCGGAGGGGGTGGCTCGGCGAGGCCGCCCGCGCCCTGCGCCGACGCCGCGGGGGCATCCTCGCCTCGACGCACCTCCGCCGCCGGCGGCCTCTGCAGCGGCGCGGCGGGCCGGTGGCGGGGCCCAGAGGCCCACGGCCGAGACTTGCTGCGCTTCGAGCTGGGCCTAACTCGGGCCTGTCCCTCTACAGGAGGAGCATTCCACAATGGTTTAACAAAAATAGTCAGGGGACTTTAGTTTGGGAGCATTTTGGCGCCCGTGTTGGAGCACTGTTGGAGTAGATGTTTTATGTTTCGTCGAAAGTCCCCCTGTAGGGGGACGCGCCCGACTGAAAGCCGGGCCAGCGGTTCTGATCGTCTGAGGCGCGCGAACAGGCTTACCGCGCAAGTTCTCATTGGTCGGAGGCGGATAGACCTCCTACCCTGACACGTCGATTAAGGAATTGGCCGTTTTCGGTTCGCGAGAGGGCGCCGCGGCCGTCATTTTTGCGGGTCCAGGTCCGTCGGTTTCGGTTCCAGGCCGCTTTCACTAAGGGGAGGTTTACTAAAGGAAGGCTTGTCCACCGCCGAATTGTGTCTTTCCTATTATCGGTCCGGACGAAAGGGGGGAATTGGGAAAGGGGGGGTGCGAAATCTGTTGCGTGCAGCTGATTTGGGCCCCACCGAGGGGCCCGTTCCTCGATACATGGCCGCCTCCGGCGCCGGGAGGCGCCAGGACAATCAGCTACGCGAGCTGAGTCTCAAACCCCCCCTTTGCTATCCCCCCTCTCGCCCGGCCCGATCCTGCTGGCGCGAGGCAGGTCTGCAGCTGACCGCCCTTCATCCCCCAGCTCCGCGAGGGCGAGCGCGCCGACATCATCTTGAGGCGGACGGTGGCACACGAGAGGCCAGACGTGCTGCGGCTGCCTGCAATGTGGCGTGTCTCGACGGCCGTGGCGGCCAGTGCTTGGTGGTTGCGGGACCAGTCCAAGCCGGTCCATTAGCGCGGCGCAGTGTTGAACCATGCAGCTGAAAGGTGCGGAGGTCACCGGATTCGAATTCGAGTCGAATTCGTTGGGAGGTCACTGAAAGTTGGGAGAAGGTCACTGAATGCTGGGTCTGAGTCGAATTCGTTGCTTGTAGCGAGCACCTGGGCGGCATGAGCTGCAGTTGTCGAACAGGCGGGGCTGATTCCTTCTGTTCGCTTGCGCGTTGTGTGGCAGATCTGCTTCTCGCAGCGTTGTTGCCCCCGTGCAGTGCGTTCTCCTTGGTGTAGTTGTGAGTCGCGGCAGGCTCGCGCTGCCGCCTGTCGGCCAGTCCGTTGCTTTGCCGCCATCGCTGCCGGCTGCGGCCCTGCGAAGGGACGAGTTGGCCGCCATTGCAGGACACGGCGCCCCCTTGCGCAACGATGAGCGCCTCTTCCTGGCGACGCCGCTGTTGGGCGCAGGGAGTGACTGTGGTGCGTCGTTCCCAGTGCTCTGCGTCGGCGGGTACACGTTGTTCATTTCCAATTATTCGGAAGTTCTTTGATTTTTTTGGGGGGCCAAGACCCAGTCGTTTCTAACTGTTCTATCCTGGGCCTCTTTCTGGCCACGGTGGGGTCAGGCACAATCAGAAACGAGCACACTTAGAAACGAGCGCGAGTATAAATGAACGACGTGTACGTCCCATGGCCTCTCTGGAAGAGACTTGGCATCGCTCGGACGTGTGCATTTTTTCTCGGCCAGTACCATCGAGGACCATCCTGGACCAGCGAGCAAACAAAAAACACGCACGAAACCGAACAATGCACGGGAAATGGACGTCCGAGCGACGGCAAGGAGCGGAGAGGTGCCGAGGGGGGGGGGAGGAGGAGGAGGGGGAGGGGGAGGTGGAGGAGGAGGAGGAGGAGGAGGAGGAGGAGGAGGAGGAGGAGGAGGAGGAGGAGGAGGAGGAGGAGGAGGAGGAGGGGGAGAGGAGGCGGAGGAGGAGGGAGGAGGAGGAGGAGGAGGAGGAGGAGGAGGAGGAGGAGGAGGAAGGGCACAGCAAGCGCTGCCGCTCGGCAGAGCGGCGGAGGGGCGAGCCCCGCGTCGGGGCCCGACATCGGAGGAGGGGAAGGTGCCTTTACCAGCCTCGAACGTATCCCTATCCCTAAGTTTGACACGCCAAAAGGCGATGACAATCTTAGGGATACGCCCTCAACAAGTAAGGGAACCCCTGATTAAGCTTGGCATCGTGATGAGGAGATGTCGAGCATAGGGATAGGGATATGTTCCAGGCTGGTAAGTGCCCACACCGCTGCTCGTCCTTGAGTCACGCAGTGGCCAATCGGGTCGGGCGAAGGGGGGGGGGGGATAGGGGGGGGTACGAAATCCGCTGCATGTGGCTGGTTTCGGCCCCACCGAGGGGCCCGTTCCTCGATGCATGGCCGCCTCCGGCGCCGGGAGGCGCCGGGGAAATCAGCTACGTGAGCTGATTCTCAAAGCCCCCCGTTGCTATCCCCCCCTTTCGCCCGGCCCGAGCCAAGCGTCCTGGCGTGCCCATCGGCCTACCAGGCACTGTTCTAAGAACCTTTCTGGTGGTTTCCACGAAGTGTTATTAGAACATCTCTGGCTGGGACTGTCTTGTTTTAACGCATCGGGCTTATGTGCTAAGAACAGTGTGTTCATTCTTAGAACATGTTGGGTTCTAAGAACATGTCGTGGTAGGACTAGGCATGCCGGGACGGTCGGTTCCTGCTCAATTGAGAGCCCTCGTGGCCACGGCTGGACTCTCATCAAAAGTCTGGTCCGAACGCACCCTGGGGGAGGCGCGGGGAGTGGCGGAATCGGCTCCTTCTTGCCACGGCTCAACTGCACGAGATTCTTGTTCCGCTTGCTGAAGGCGGACGCGGGCCTCACGAGAGGGCCTCCGGCTTCCGGACCTTGTTCGACCGATGATCTGCTTCTTGAGACGAGGGGCGTACCGCCTCGGCACAGCTCTCCACGTCCCTGGCGAGTCGCGTGTGTTCACGGCGCGCAGCATCAGCACACTGGGCCTGCGCCCACCCCACCCCGCCCGAGCCTGGGCGCGCGCCTCCCCCCCGCGGCCCCGCCGGCTCCGGGAGCAGGGCGCCTCCGTGCCTGCAGCGGGGGTATGACTTCCGCTGCGGCGCCGAGGTCGGGCAGCGCGGCGGTGGTGGTGGTGGTGGTGGTGGAAAACAGGCCCATCAAGCTCGCGCTCCTCGGAGCGCCCACGAGGTCGGCGCGGTCCGTCTCGCCGCCGCCCTGCGCCCGGACTCCCGCGCCAGAGGGGGGGGGTGCTGCCCCCGCGGCGCGCCCCTCGCGCCCCCCGCCCGAGGGCGGGGCTCCCTCGGGGCGCGCTCGCGGCCCGCGACCTCCGAGCTCGCCCTCGCGCGCCGCGCCCGCCGCGGCGGAGCTCCCTCGGGGCGCGCTCGCGGCCCGCGGCCGCCGAGCTCGCCCTCGCGCCCGCGCCCGCCGCGGCAGGGCGCTCCGGCCCCGGCCGTGCTCCCCGCGGCCCTCCCTCGAAGAGGAAAGCATGCAGGAGGGGAAAAAACACGCAGACACAATGAATCGTCGATTCCCAGAACGTATGCGAAAAGATGGGAAGTGTGGGGGAAGACAGAAACACAGAAAATGTAGGAAAACATGGGGAATATCTTGATTTGTTTGTATTTATTTGTGTGTCCCAGGGCCCCTTCAAGCATGCCAGAAGCTTGTTGTTTCTGGCTCTCCGCGCGGATTTTTCTCTGAGCCGCGCTGGATCCGCGAGCCGCGCGGGTTTCTTGGATCCGCCAGGGAGGGGGGTCCAGCGCAGAGCCGAAGAGTCCGCGCGGAGCGCCAACAGTGTGTGTTTATGGCGTTGTTCCCCTTCTTCTAGAATCCCCGGCCCCTGCTCCGCGGACTGCTCGTGCGCACCGTGCCGTGGGCGCCTCCCGAGGCGCCGCCGATCGTGCGAAGCAGATCTTCGCGGCCCCGCAGAGCCGGCCAGCTTGTGCACCGTGCCGCGCTGGAGCGGGGCCCGGAGGGAGTCCGAACACGTGGTGCGGTGCTGCGAGGGTGTCGTTCTCGTGCCTGCGGCTTCGCGCTGCCCTTCTCTTGGCGACGAGCGAGGGGGGGAAGGGATATGGAGAAGGCTTGCTCAGAAGGTTCGGAAGTCCCCCGGTCTTCGCGAAGTTTCCCCCAACAATCCCTCCGAAGAAAGAAAAAACGAGCTCTCAGAAGGCGCAAGGGCTTCTGAGAAGCCCCGCCGCCTTGTGAGAGGGCCTTCTCCTTCGCACTTCCCCCCCTCGCTCGCCGCCGACTCTCGCATCCCAGGCCCTTCGGATCGCGAGCGCCCGGTGGATCGCAGCGCACCGCTCGCCGTAGTTGGCCCACCTCGGGGCCGTCCTGCCGCCGGTCGCGGGCAGGCGTGCCGTGCAGCCGAGGCGCGGGGGCAGGGAACCTGTCGGGGTCGGAGGGGGCTCGCTGTTCCCGGGAGCCCGCCAGGGCTGCGCCTCCGGCGCGCCTCGTGCACCCGGGCGCTCTCGGTGCCAAAGAGGGCCCTGACTCCGGATCCGCCCTACTTTGGCTTTTTTTCCAACTTAAAATTGCGTCGGAAATCCACCTATATGAGGCCGAACAAGTAGGGCGGAAATTCCTGCACCCAGCATAAAGTAGGGCGGAAATACACAACGGCAGAAACAGCAGCAGAAAAGTAGGGCGGAAATTGGCATCAGCGGGGCTTGAAAAGTAAGGCGGAAATTCCAAGCCCTATTTACGAATTTCCCCAAAGTAGGGCGGATCCGGAGTCAGGGGGTGCCCGGGCGCTCTCGGTGCAAAGAGCGCGATCGTGTTCAGAGGGGCACCGAGGCACAGTCATGAAACGTTTAATTCAGGAGGGAAAGAACACACACACAGAGACACAGTGAATCGTCGAGTTCCCAGGAAGGAAAATATGGGAACATGTGGGAGCTGGGGGGGGGAGACGAAAGCCCAGAAAGCATGGGAAAGTATGGGGAATCCTCTTAGTTGTGTTTAGTTGCTTGTGTGTCCCAGGGCCCCTTTCATTAATGTTTTCCCAGGTGTCCCAAATATGTCATGTTCTGCGCGGGCTCCAGGGGCGAGGGCCGCCAGGCATGGGAATTTCTGGAGCGTGCCCTGAGCCAATCGCGCAGTGTAAGGATTTTATCATATCGGTTTTCTTCGACTTAATATTATTGTTAAGTCGGGCCTGTCCCCCTACAGGGGGATTTTCGACGAAAAATGAAAAACTACCCCAAAAATAATCCAACAATGGTCCAAACATAGTCTGGGGACTATTTTTGAGTGTTGTTTTGACCTTTTGGGGGTATTTGTAATTCTTCGTCGGAAATTCCCCTGTAGGGGGACAGGCCCGACTTAATATTATTCGTATGTTTCTTCTAATTCGTATTCGTTGTACTCGCTTTCTTAGTCTCAGTATCGATGCTAGTCTTGCTCCTCTTCTTCCAGCGCGTCTGCTGGCCCTCCTCTCGTCCGCGCACATGCCTCGGACCATGATCAATGCGCCTTCCCCTCATCTCGGCCACCACCTTCGGCGCACCCGAGACTGAGAGTGGGGGAGGCACGAGCACACTGCTACGTGCCCGCTGGTCTCGGCCCCGCCGCAAGAGAGCGCCCCGGTCCTCGAGGATGCGTGAGGGCTCGGAGGAGGCGGCCGTCGTGGGGCCCTCTTTTCAGGAGCGAAAGAAGGACGGACACGTACATGAATCCACGTCGGTTTCGAGAGTACGCATTGCGCAGATGCTCGTATAAGGCGGCCAGTCTCGCGGATCGAGGGGCCGTGTTCATGTACATAGCTGGGCGCGTACGTCCTTTGTGGGCTCCCTATCTTTGGATGCTGTAGAGCCGTCTTGCATGTCTGTGCAGTGGAAACCCATGCCAAGAAGCACCCTGCTTGCCTCCAGGGTGCCCTGGACGTCTTGGGTCTCGGTGGCTCTGCCATGGAGAACGCGACCTTCCCCGCACCAGAAGTCAGGCGGACGTCCTGGGGTCTCAGGGCCGGGTTCCTCGCGGAAGGCTCCTTGTGGTCGGGCTCCCACTGTCGGGCCACCCCACCCGTGTCGTGCGTGGGGGCTGCCGGCTGAAAGGCGGTCCTGCCTGGCTCCTGAGACCACCCTGGCCGATTCTCCCTGGAGCGGCGCCGATGTTTCGTTGGAGCGGCTCGAGCTCGCTGCTGCACAGCTGGACACCCACGAACCGTCTCGGCGGCGCAGCGTGCCGGTGCCGCCCGGACACGTTCTGTCAGGGGCCCCGCGCGCGGCCAGGACATGCAGCCGATGGAGGCCGGCGGGGGGCGCTGCTCCTCTGGCGTGAAGGGTGCAAGCACCGCGGGCTCCTGCTCTGTGCGGCGGGAAGGCGTGGCGGGTTGGAGGCGGAGGCGGGTATGCTAGCATGGCGGAAGGTGGTTCATATGGAGAGGAAGCATGCTGCCAAATCGTTCCCAGATGTCTAGAACCTGTGTCAGACATGTAGGAAGCATGTTTAAAAACATGGTTAGAACACTCTTCCGACATGTGAAACACATGTTCAACTCAATGATAAGATTGTTAGGGTGTCCATTGCCGTGTGACATCCACAATATTAGGAGAGTGTTGTTTCACCCTCTGGGCCATAGCTCGCGTTATGCCCCCCCCTCCCCTCTTCCCTCCCCCCCCGTGACGTGACGCTCTCTGCCCCCCCCCCCCCCCAGGCCGTCCCCCCCGGCACTGCTGTGGTGCGTCGGACACCACAGTGTGTGGTGATGACAGACCCACACGGTGGGTGCGTGGGGCGTTAGAATCTCCCCCTCCCCGCCCCCCCCTATAACGCCCGTCCGCCCCCCCCCCCTTCCCACCTTCTAGTGCCCGTTATCGCCGCGACTGAAGAGTGCTCTCCAGGTTCGTGTCGTGCTCACGCGGCAGCGACCCCGCCGCGGGCGTTCCAGGTTGAGCGCCGCCAGTGGACAAGAATCGGCCAGTGTGCAGCGATCTTTCGATCGAGAAACCGCCAATCGTTCAAGGTTGAACGATCCAAGCGGTGTCAGAAAGCAGCGCCCGGGTCGTCATGACACGAGCCTGCCGTACGTTAGGTGTGCAGGCGGACGAAGGGGGAGAGCGGTTGCTGGCGCGGTGAGAGGACCGAGCGAGGGCGAGCGAGGAGGAGGTCGCGGAGGAGGGGGAGGAACCGTTAGAATGAGGGCCTGGGTCCTTTGCTGAATTTGCGGGGATGGGGACATATGGAGAAGGGAAGGGGGGCAGATGAAGGGGAGGGGGAGGAGGAGGAGGAGGAGGAGGAGGAGGAGGAGGAGGAGGAGGAGGAGGAGGAGGAGGAGGAGGAGGAGGGGGAGGAGGAGGAGGAGGAGGAGAAGCGGGAGAAGCAAGAGCATCAGACGGGTGGCCGCGAGAAGGAGGAGGATTTGGAAGAAGGTGAGGAGGTGGAGAGATGATGCGGGATGAAGGATGAAAACGTGCAAGAGAAAAAGTGAGTGAGTGTTGATGACGAGGAGTAGGAGTAGGCAAAGAGGAGCAAGGAGAAGAGACGGGGCTGGATGAGGAGCAGGATGGAGAGGGGCACATATTCACACGAGGAGAGGGGCAGGACAGTTCCCAAAAGCACGTGCTCAATGATAGGAGGACACGGGAGGACATGAGAGGCACGGAGCGGAGGGGGGATAGGAGGGGGGAGGGAGGGAAGGGGGATGAGGGGAGGATGTGGGGCAGGAGGACGACGAGCAGGAGGATGGGGCGGACATAGGGGATGATGATGATGATGATGATGATGATGATGATGATGATGATGATGATGATGATGATGATGATGATGATGATGATGATGGTGATGATGGTGATGATGGTGATGAGGATGAGGATGAGGATGAGGATGAGGATGAGGATGAGGATGAGGATGAGGATGAGGATGAGGATGAGGATGAGGAGGAGGAGGAGGAGGAGGAAATAGGAGGAGGCGGGGGAGGATGTACAGGAGGACGAGGAGCAGGAGGCAATGAAGGAAGGGATCGGAATGAGGCGATAAGTACGAGGGCGACTAAAGCGAGGAGGTGAAACAGGCATGAACGTGTTGGTTGAGTATGAGCAGGGAGGAGAGGGAGGGTCGGATGGAGGAGGATGGAGGGGAAGGATGAAGGAAGGATGAAGGAGGGAGGCTGACGAGATGGAGGAGCAGCTGCAGGAGTGGAGAGGGAAGTATGATAGGGAGTAAACGGAAAAGGCGCATGAGGAAGAGCACGAGGATGAGGAGGTGCACCAGGATGAGAAGGTGGAGCACAATTCGTACATCATAAGAACTGTTTCGCTGAGATGCAAAACGGTGGTCTTCAGGTTGAGTGCTGCTGGTACGCTACGCGCGGCAGCGCCACATCCTGGCCGCCTAAGATCCAAACATTGTCGCTCAGGTCTGGCAACGTATGCTCCAAGCAGTCGTGGCCATGCTGATGCCACTTGGGGCGCTCCAAAAAGGGCTTTGCCTTCGAGGATCGAAGGAGTTGTCATCTCTTCCGCGGCGGAAGGTCGGCGGAAGTAAAACGAGGCCGTCTCAGCCGGCGGAAGCCAGCGGAAGTAAAAATTGCGCTCCCAAGAGATGGACACGTTTTTTGGTACAGGGTTTTTCGGAATCGGACTTTTAGCGTTGCGTGCATCGCGCCTGCTCGTTGAAGCCGACCATGACAAGGGACACGCCAGGCGGGGCGTGATGCGGATCGCGCCGAGCAGGCTTTGTCCGCATCCCGGCGGCGGAGACCGCATCGGATTTGAGTTCTCTGCGCTGCTGCTTTCGATTCATCTTGTTTCGGCCACGCGCAGAGGGGGGTAGGGGAGGGTGGAAGGCTTCTTAGAAGCACCCTTGCTTCTTAGAAGGTGCGCGCCAAGGCTGGTGCCTTCTTGGGAGCAAGGGTGCTTCTAAGAAGCCTTCCCCCCTCCCCAGACCCCCCTCTGCGCGCCGCCATCTTTCCTCCTCGAGCGGCATTTCTCTGCCTTTTCTCGCTGTGTGTTGGTGCTGTTTTTGCTTAAGAATGACGTTTGCTTGTCCACGGAACATTGACGGAGCGCTCGCGCTCGAGCGTGGGCTATATGTTCTTTTAAAACGAGGCTCACGCTTGAGTGCGGGTTTTCTTCCAAATGTTGGCTCTGTCCCCGAAGTGCAACAACAACGGCTCCCGCCTGAGGCTTCTTCGCAATTTTTCCAGGAGCCCTTTTCCCGCCCGAGACCTCCTCTCAAGTTACTCAGGGAACGCACTCTCGCTTGGGACCTTTCACCGTTGACGGAGTGAAAGATCTGATTGGTCGCATGGCTGTCCTGCAAGCAGTGTCCTACGGCAGGCTTCGAGGGTGAATTCGCGCGCATGTGAGCGCGGGTCATGGTGGCATAATGAGCCTACAGCGTGCATGGCTGACTTCTTCGGCTAGGGACTGCTCTGAAAGTGAGCCCTCCCCCTTCTACCATCTCCTGAGCTGCGAATGACCCACCCGCCTGGCCCGCCCCTTGGGTTCCGCTTGTCAGGCTTCTCCCGCGCGACGCGCTTGTTTTTCCCCCGTCGGGCCTACCCCCAAATTGGAGTTGACGTCGTCCCCAATCAAGGGGCTGTATTCAGATGTAGAGAGGGCAGGTGCGAGGAAGATGCAGACATGCATGACAGTCAAATCGGGTTGTTAGATCAACTGGTCGTTGGGTGATTGTTGCTGAGCCCTCATTTGTGAAGAACCTGTTTTGTGAACTCCCATCTGGTAACATAGGTGTTCTCTAGTGAAGTGCCCTCCCCAGAGCCCAAACTCCATTTCCTTGCCAAGGAAAGTCTTGGATCTCCAACCTGGTATGTTGGACCCCGAGCTACAACAACGCCACCACCACCAACAACAAAAACAAACACAATCACACCACCACTACCCACGACAACAACAACGACAACAACAACAACATCAACATCAGCATCATTATCACCACCACCACCAACAACAACAGCAATCAGTTTAAGCCTGTTCGCTCTTACTGGCACGCGTGCCTTGCATTCTGTATACCCCAACCCTCGGTACCCGCCCACTTCGTCTTCGATCACACCCCCGTTCGGGGGGAATGTCTTCCTTGTCGGCCACTGACTGGAGTGTGAGGAACTCTCGAGCGAGAGCGCCGTTCCTGAATTCGGGGGCCTCTCTGGCAAGGTGCTCTCGGGATACATATGGAGAAATATCGAATTGGAGCACTTGTCGCCGCGTCTGGGCCTCCACCAACTTGCCTGAATTACGAGAAAGTATCGGGCGAGAGCGCCATTCTTGAGTTCGGGGGCCTCTTTGGCCAGGGCCTCTGGGAATACATCTTGAGGAAGTATCGACGGAGCGCCCTTGTCGTCATAGTTGGGCCTCCATCAATTTTGAATCACGAGGAAGTCTCAAGCGAGAGCGCCATCCCTGAGTTCGGGGGCCTTCCTGGCCAGGGGCTTTCGGAGTAAATCGCGAGGAAGTGTCGAGCAGGAGCCCTTGTTGTCGTGGCTGGGCCTCCGCCAACTTGACTGAATTGCCAGGAAGTCTCGAGCGAGACCACCGTTCCTGAGTTCGGGGGCCTCTCTGGCCAGGGTTTCTCTGAGTAAATTGTGAGAGGAAATATCGAGCGGGAGCCGTTGTCCTTGTAGCCGGGCGTCCAAGGCATACATTTACAATCAAGCCCGCGCTCGATCGGGAGCCTCATTTTCAGAGGAATTGCAGCCGGCGTCCAGGCGAGCGCGCGCGGAACCGTTTCCAGAGATCAGCGGTATCTATTCTCTACAAAGGAGTATTCAACAACAGCAACAACACCAACACCAACAACAACATCAATCATTCTAAAATTGTTCTCTCTTACTTGCCCGCGTGTCATTCAAAACGAGTTCCCCACACCCTCGGTACCCGCCCTGTTTGTCTTCGATCACACACCCCTTTGGGGGGATTTTTTCTCTTTGCGAGGGGCGGCGGGCTTAGACAGGCGGGCAAACCTGAACGTGCAGACAATCCTGCGTGGGCGTACATGCGCCCGCCATTGGAATTGATGTGGGCCTTGCAATAAGAGGAGGGGGAGAACGAGGGAGAGTGAGAGGAAGGGAGGGGGAGGGACGAAGGAAGAGGGAAAACGCCAGGAGAAAAGGAGCGAAGAGGGGGGCGGTTGATTAGAGGCAGAGAGAGAGAGAGAGAGAGAGAGAGAAAGAAAGAAAGACATATAAGAGAGATAGGGGAAGAGAGAGAGAGAGGGGGGAAAGAGAGAGAGAGAGAGAGAGAGAGGAGAGAGAAAGAAAGAGGGAGGAGGCAGGAGAGGGGAGGGACAAGGGAGGAGGGAGAGGAGGGAGAGGGGATAGGGCAGAGAGGCGGAAGGATGAGGGAAGAGAGGGGGGAGAGAGAAGGGAGGAGAGGCGGGAGGAGGGAGGAGGGAGAGGGAGGAGGAGCAGGAAGGTAAGAGCGTGACAGTTCGAGGAAGTCCTCGGCGAAAGCGCCGTTCCTAAAGGAAGTCTCGGGCGGGAGTCCACGACGGGCGGGCGATCCCCTGACGGGCGGGTCGGGCGGGTGGGACATTCAAGCGGGATGCCTGAGTATGGCGAGAGCGCGATTATTAAGTAAATTGTAACGGCGTCCTCGGCGCAGCGTGTTTCCTGAGCGTCGAAAGCGCGATTTCTGAATACATCGCATGGAAGTCACAGGCGAGAGTGCAACTCCTGAATCAAATGTAAGGGTTTTCTGGAGGGAGCGGGGTCTTGATTCCATGTCAAGGTAGTCTTGATTAAATGGCGAGGAAGTCTCAAGCGGGAGCGCCGTTCCTGAGTAAATTGTGAGGAAGTCTAAGATGGGAGCGGGGCTCCTGACTAAAATGCGAACGCGTCACAGGCGGGATCACCGATCCTGAGTAAATTGTGCGGAAGTCTCAGGAGCTGGGGTCCTGAGTAAATTTGGAAGAAGTCTCAGGCGGGAGCCGTTGTTGTTGTAATCTGGGGGGCAAGGGGCCCAGTTTGAGCACCAAGATTTCCCCTGACCAAAAACAGGGTGCGAGCGTCCAGGGGCACACCTTGATTGGGAAAAAACAGCATGCACCGGTGAGGGGGGATCAACAATAGTTGTTTCCTCAGAAGTGAGAGTTCAACGACAACAACAACAACAACAACAACAACAACAACAACAACAACAACAACAGTAATTTTAACACTGTTCGCCCTTATATGCTCGAGTGTCCAATAACGGGTAATTCCCAAACCCTCGATACCCGCCCTCTTCGTCTTCGATCGAACCCCTTTTGGGGGGTATACCTTTCTTCCCTGCAGGCCGGGCCCCGGCAAGCGGCGGGGCGGCCGCGGACCGTCGGCCTGGCCAGCGGCAGCGCTGATCGGCGGGGCGGCCGCGGACCGTCGACCCGACCCCAAGAGGGACGGACAGGGGACCGACCACGACGACGACGACGATGACGACGACGACGTCGACGACGACGAGCGAAAGCGAGAGCGAGAGTGAACGATAGCAGGGCCACGAATGGCACGAAGTAGGCCACGAAGGGCGACAGCGGGGACACGACGGGAATGCGTATGGGGCCACGAAGAGCGCGAACGAGCGGGGGCCACGAAGTGCAGATAATGCGGGGCCACAGAAGGCAACTATGGGGCCAGTGAGGGTAGCAACTGGGCCACGTAGGACAGTGAGGGGCCACAAACGGCGACAGCGGGGCCACGAAGGGCATGCACATGGGACCACAACGGGCGCGACTCCTGGGTGCCTGGGTGTCGGGAGCGCGGCGCTTGGGCAAATTGCAGGAAATCCCAACGCAAGGCCATTCTTCAGTAAGTTGCAAGCAAGTCTCCAGCGAGAGCGCGATTCCAGAGCGCCGAGGAAGCGATCCCTTAATAAATTATAAGGAAGTCCCAAGCGAGAGCGCGATTCCGGAATAAAATGCGAAGAGGTCTCGGGCGGGAGCGGGGGTCCTGGCTAAATTGCAAGGAAGTCTCAGGCGGGTGCCGTTGTTGTTGTAACCCGGGGGCCAGGGGGGCAGTTTGAGCAGGAAGACTTTCCCTGTCAAAAAGAACAGGGTGCGAGCGCCGAGGGGCACATTTTGATTGAGAAAAAAACAGCATGCACCGGTGAGGGGGGACCAACCATAATTATTCTTCAGAAATGAAAGTTCAACAACAACAGCAACAACAACAACAATAACAACAACAACAACAACAACAACAACAACAACAACAACAACCACAGCCACAGCCACAACAACAACAACAACCACAACAACAACAACAAAAACAACACCAACACCAACAACAACAACAACAACAACAACGACAACGACAACGACAACGACAACGACAGCAACAGCAGCAGCAACATCAGCAGCAACAGCAACAGCAATAACAACAAGTGTGGTTCCCACTGTATTTTTCAGTCCGTATTCAATAGTCGTGTTCCCGTTCGGGACTCATGTGATTTACCCAGGAATTGCGCTCTCGCTTGGGACTTCCTCGCGTGCGACTTCTCGCCATTTATGTACACGCCGCGTCCTCGACACTCAGGAATCACCTTTTCTCGCTCTGGATTTCACCACGGTTTACTTCGGAACCGCGCAATTGCTCGACACCGCCTCGCGATTCACGCAGGCCTGACGCCTCAGCCACCCGCCCGCTCGACCAGCCCGCCCGACCCGCCTGTTAGGGTCCGCCCGCCCGATCCGCCGGGCTGGTTCTGCTGCTTGCTCGCCTGCACCTGGCCCGCGGCCCGATCATGTCCCTCGTGCTCCGTCATTGTCCCTCTCCTTGGCCTCTCCCCTCCTCCCTCCTTTCCCGCACGCACTTCCTCGCTACGTGTTGTTTCCATTATCCTTCCTCTTCCTGTTGAAAGGGCTGCGCCTTGGCTTGGTTTGCACAGATTGGGAGGCACGCGACGCGAGCGTATCAGAGCGAACACTATGAAATTGAGGGCTGTTTTCTGTTCTGGTGTGTGTGTGTGAAACTACGGGCCCTGGCTTCGGAGTTTACCAGGCAGCGGCCTCTAGCAATACAAGTTTCCCCTTGATGTCTTGCCTGTCCCCCTAATCGTTCTCCCGGGGTGGCGGAGATTCGTTGCCCATGGTTGGTAGCTCGGTGCGTGATTTCAGGAAGAGGGCGGACGGGGGGGCTGGCCTCTCGCGTAAGGTATTCTTCCCCAGGCACCTACTGAGTACGGGTAATACATGCATCAGCGGACCGTAACACGGCTCCGACCTTCCCTTGTCCGAGCATTCCCTGAGCATTTCTCCTCCTCCTCCTCCTCCTCCTCCATCTCCTCCTCCTCTTCCCTCCCCTCCCTCCTCCTCCTCCTCCTCCTCCTCCTCCTCCCTCCTCCTCCTCCTCCTCCTCCTCCTCCTCCTCCTCCTCCTCCCCTTCCTCCTCCTCCTCCCCCTCCTCCTCCTCCTCCTCCTCCTCCTTCTCCTCCTTCTCCTCCTCCTCCTCCTCCTCCTTCTCTCCTCCTCCCTCCTCCTCCTCCTCCTCCTCCTCCTCCTCCTCCTCCTCCCCCTCCTCCTCTTGCGTTGCGTGCGCCCCCCCCCCCTCCCCGCCACTGCGGACCCTCCGCCTGCCTGCCCTGCCGCTCCGCCGCTCCGCACCCTGCCCGCCGCGCCCTCCGACCGACTCGGCGGCGCCCCGCGCAGGGCGCCGCCTCGCCGCCTCCTCCTCCTTCTCCTCCTCCTTCTTGTCCTCCTCCTCTTCCTCCTTCTCCTCCTCCTCCTTCTCCTCCTCCTCCTCCTCCTCCTCCTCCTCCGCCTCCTCCTCCTCCTCCTCCTCCTCCTCCTACTCCTCCTCCTCCTCCTCCCCCTCACTGCAGGGGCGTCACGCCTGGTCGGACGAGGGCCAGGGACGATGACGAATCCGCTCCGGAGCGTTCCGGAACGCTTCCAGAGCGTTCCAGAGCGCTCCTCTGAGAAGGCCGCGGAGCCCGAGACATCCTCCAGAGCCGCCGGATCTCCGAGATTCTCGATCTATCCGTGCCCGATGTTATCCTCGTCCCAGTTTTGTCTTCATACGCTGCCAGCAGCCGCACACCTGTTGCGCACGAGCACCGGCGACGCGGTGTAGACTACATGGTGGGTTGAGTGGGGTTTGGCGGAGTTGGATCATCATACTGCAGCCATGTTTCCGACAGGCGAGGGCCTAAGCCGACTTTGGGGCTCCCAACTCCCCGACTGAACGTGGCAGAAAGAGTGGCGTCTACTCATCTTGTGCTTCGATCCGTGGGGTGCCCAGATCTAGATTGACCCTTCGGCGGAGTGGCCTGACTTGCGCGCTTGCATTCAGCCCCCCCGCGGCCCCCGAAAGGCGCTCAGCACGGGTCGCTCTTGCCGCCTCTTGCCCAGGGTCACTCCTGCGTGCTCCCGAGGGGGCCCTGGCTGGGGTCCCAAGGCGTTCCTGGGCCCAAGGTAACCGCAAAAAGCAATTAAGACCCCCCCCCTCCGGCGAAAGAATAATGCACCCGGCACCCCAGAGGCGTTACCCTGGCACCTCGCACCTTTATGTGAACGCAGACGAGTCTGCTCGCCGAAACAAGCAAACCGCCTGAGACATTATCACAATATGGTCTCCTTGTGGTTCTGAAACAAGCGCCTCGCCTGAGACATCCTCAGAAACTGCTCGTATGTCACTCTTATTCTTATTCGTACTCCAATTCCAGTTGGGATACCACCCGAGCCGCGGCGCGGGAATGATTAATGTTCGTTCCACTTGCGCGGTGCTAAGCAGATCGTTCGGCGAGAGCCGCACCCCAGAATCATTTCACTACGGTGCTGTGCTGATGATAACCCCGGGGGGGTCCTTAATGGTCGGGGGTGGACAGACCTCCTAACAGTGACACGTTGATTAGTGAATTGTCCGTTTTCGGTTCTCGAGAGGGCGCCGCGGCCGTTATTTTCCAGGCTTGCGCCCGCCAGGTTTGGGCCCGAGGTCGTTTGCACTAAACCACGTTTTACTAAAGGGAGGTCTGTCCATCCCCGAAATGGCTTCTTGCGGCCATCCCCAGGACTTCCAGGAGGCCCCCACGATTTCCAGAGCAGCCCTCGCGAGGCCGCACCTCGCCGCCCTCCAGCGCCGCCAGGGCACGAGCCACGCGGTCAGGAGCCGCGCTCTCGCCCGAGCCCTCCTTGCTAATCCCCTCTTGCTCCTGCGAAGGAGGATCAGCAAGGGGCATTAGCAAGGGGATTAGCACTTGATGCGCGAGCCGCTCTCTCGGGTCGCTCTGGGGATCGCCGCCTCGCTCGGGGCTTCTCCACACCGTGCTCGGACCCAGAGCGGCCGCGCCCTCGCCGGAGACTTCCCTGCCGCCTCCCCCTGCCAAGCCCTCTTGCCCATCCCTTTCGTCGCCGCGCGCCGCCAGATGCGCGACACGATCAAGTCCGTCTGGCGCGCGCAGCAGGGCGCCTGAGCGCGAAAAGCGGGCCCGGCGCGACGCGCCTGCCGCGCGCGCGCAGCTCGCGGGGGCGGCGCCGGCGCCCTTGGGGGGAGGCGCGCGCGCGCGGCTGCAGACAGGGCCCGCGGCGCCGCTCCGAAGCCCGCGGCCTCTGGGGCGAAGGCGGCGGCGGCGATGGCGACGGCGGCGGCGGTGGCGGCGACGACGACGACGACGACGCCGCCGCCGCCGCCGCCGGCGATCGGGGTTTGGTGGATGTGGAGGCTCTTCGGTTGTGTTGGAGCGCTCCCCTGGGGCCTCCAAGGTAACCCCCCTCCAACTGGCACGCCCTTTCCCTCCTTCGCCCCCTGCCCGGTCCCCATACCCTCCCACCGCCTTTCCCTCCGATGCTCCCCCTACGCTCCCCCCTCCCCACGACACCCTCCCATCCGTCCCCCGCCAACCTGGTCTCTCCTCCTCCCCTGCCTCTTGCCCACACTGCCTCCCCTCAGTCGTCCTGCTTTCTGTTTTCCTCGCCTGTGCACGTCTTTTGTCCTCGTGCTGCACCCTCCCCCAGACCCTCATCTCGATCTCCTCCCTCCATTCAACATCCTCCCTCCCCCGAGTCCCTGCATGGCCCTCCCTCGTGTTGCTGCTCCTGCTGCTTTTTCCCTGCTCTCCCGCCATCTTCCTCTTTGTCCTTCGTCTCGATTCCTCAACCATGCCCCCTCGTCCCTCATTGACCCCTTTTGTCGGACCTCCAGCTCAAACTCCCTCTCATCTTCCAGTCGCCTCCATCCTCGAACCACGTAGCACCCACTCATAAAGAGTAAGTAAGATCCCAGTGAAGGAATTTCATTTGAATGCAGACCCTCCTCCTCTATCTTGATCCTCCTCCTCGTCTCTCCTCTCTCCTCTATCGACCTCTGGTCCCTCTCTTTCTCTTCTGCTGCCTCAGCCTAAGCCCAAGTCAGAAACCTGAACTGACGGCCGCGCGTTGTTTGCAACGCGCGCCGTCGTTGGGGCTGCCGCGTCCGTGGCCCCGTAGTTCACTTCGAATGATGACGTGGGTTCCAGTGTAACCGTGCCGGGCATAGCTTCTTGTCGGAATGGCCCCTGCATTTCAGATGCCAAGCGGCAGGGTCTTGCAGGTCGGGATAGGAAGCCTCAGCGCACCGCCGTTCGGGACATGATATGGACAATGGTATCTTCTCATCCCTTTTCCTTCTAGAGGCCTCCAGAGGTCAATCAATTGTCAACAACTTCAAAGTATGCCAACACCCTTCCCTCCCCCCGAAGCATTCCGCAAAGGCGATGCTTGCTTCTCGCTCTATCTTCGGTAGCTCGCCCGTGTCCGCTTTCGGCTCACCGTGAGCCGATTGGCTCGTCGAGCTGCGCGTATTCTCTTCTGCCTGCCCTTGCACTCCAAAGAGATCTTTCACAACGTGGCTCCACACTCCTCCGTGTCGCTTCACGACGCGAGGATGTCGGGGTCCCCCACCACCCCCCGGTTTGGGCGCGGCGGGACGTCTTCATGTACGCCTCTCGAGGGAAGATGTGTGATACAGATGGCCCAGATTTCGCGAGATCGCGTCGCGTCGCGTCGACGCCGAACTTGGTTGTCGTCCGCGCAAGGCGTCGCCGATTCGCCCGTCTCCGCGCTCCTTCGTGGTCGGGGCCATCGTCGTCGCCTCCCCCTCCCAGGAAAGGAAAGGACACCCATATGTGTCGCCCGCTCCCTAGGATCCTTGCCCCGCGCCCCGGGATCCTGGCCAGGAGGCGTAAAACAGGGCTAGGATCGGGATAAATCGCTCCAGAGCGTTCCGGAGCGCTCTCAGAGCGTTCCGGAACGCTCTGGAGCAGCCGCAGCGCCCAATACATCCTCCAAACCCGCCGATTCTCAGAGATTTCGCGAGTTATCCCGATCCGATTTTGTCCCGATCTTCGCGTCGTTTTCAGGCGCCCTGGGAGAGCTCCAGGTCCCAGCCTGCCCTTCACCACCTACCAGACCACCCCAACCCAACCCGAAGGCCTCGATTTGCCCTTCATTTCCAGTGGGGGGGGGGTCGGGGAACGTCGAAAAAACACATGGAACCCGTACCCCCCCCAGCCCGAAATGCGGGTCAACTTCGGGTCTTCGGGTTGGGTTGGGGGGGTTTGGTAGGTAGTCAGCCCTCACCGGCGGGGGATGGCGTGCGCGGGCAGAGATCTGCTCGACGCCGGCGCGGCGCTCGCGGACACAGCGGGGGCGGGCAGCACGGGGGTCGGGGGCCTCTTCTCGGGGGGCCCCGGGCCTGGCCGGAGGCGGCGAGGCCTCCCAGAACGCCGGCCACGGCATGCACCCGCCGAGCAGGGGGGGATCAGGAGGGGGAAAAATACATCAGACACAATTACTCGTCGATTCCCAGACAATATGGGGAAATATGGGAAGTGGGCGGGAAGACAAAAACCGAGAAGATATGGAAAAATATGGGGAATCTTTTGATGTGTGTGTGTGTATTTATTTGTGTGTCCTGGGGCCCCTTCAGGGGAGCGGGCCGAGAGTTTGGTCGGTCCGCGCCCGGGTGAGCGACGCAAACAAACGGGGTCGTCTCCGCCGACATTGGCGCGTAAGCTGCCCGCGAAAGGCTGCGCGTAAGTGCCCTCGCTTCAAGTGTGACGCGCCGCGCGGGCGGCCCGCGTAAGCCAGCGCGGAAGGTCGCTGTACCATCTCGCGTAAGACCCATTTTTGATCGTCGCTCAGGCGTTGTTAGAGTCGCAGACCCGAGTCTGCCTCACGCGCTTTCCTGCCTCAAGACTCGGCGGCCTTCCACCTTTGGCCGCCTGTTGTCCGGTATGGTCGGGCCGAAATCCGAATCATCTAGTATACCGTTTTTTCCTACACGTGGGCCCGTTCCTTCCGAATGGTCTGCACATGCACCGACGCCAGCCCCGGCCAGGCCCAGTGAGCAAGGCCGGCGTGCAGCTGGCTCGCATTCTCATTGGGTTGAAGCGAGAGGCCGCCACCCGAAGTGGGAGGACGGCGGCCCGAAGCTGGGCGGAGCGAGGGGGCAGTGAAGGGGGGGTGAGGTTGCCAGCAGAGGGGGTGGGGTAAGCCAGGTGCGCTCGCGCCATCTGACACTCCACCCCTGCCATCCATCTCTTCCCATTGCGCTGAGTCTTTCTCTATATCCGCGGACGCGTGTCGTAGCGGACCCGGGATCTCTAAAGCGATTCCTCCGTGTTACGCGCAATCGGGAAGAGGGAGCCGAGCAAGGAGAGAAGGAGGAGGGTGCGGAAGGGTGGAGGATGAGGACGAGGACGGTCAGATGCAGTGGGAATTGGAGGTGAAGGAGCCGGAGGAGCAGGAGGACCAGGGGAAGGTGGAGGAGGGGAAAGGAGGGGGGCCGACCACGATGAAGAAGGGCTCGGACCCAGAAGAGTGGCCCGCGCTGAGGCGAGAGCGCCACTCTGAACGACGGGAGCAGAGCGCCGATCCGAAAATGAAGCCCACGCTGCAGCGGGAATATCATTCTGAAAAAAAACGATGTGTGTCCAACATCGGACAGAGTCAGGGGAGAGAGGAGAGTACAGTGCCGTATTTCATACATGCTCCGCGTGCGGGTCATGTATGAACATGCAGGGATTTAGTATTAAAAACAACGATGAGTTCATACATACATCCATTCATACATGAATCATTATTCAAATCCCATATATTTCAAAATCCTATGTATTAAACACTGCCCTGTAGTACTCATCCCGAGTGATGGAAGGAGTCTCAGGAGGTCCAGTGGAGACGGCGGCAGTTGGCCTTCGGGGCACCCCCGCGTCGCCACGGCTGGAGGCCTCTCGGCAGACAACTATCAGGAGGGGAAAAACACACAGACACAATTCATCGTCGATCCCCAGGAAAATATTGGAAAATATGGGAAGTGGTGGGGAAGACAAAAACCCAGAAAATATGGGAACATATGGGGACTCCTTCTAGTTGTGTGTATTTATGTGTGTGTGTGTGTTCTTGGGTGCCTTCATACTAGGATGTTTGAACCTCGAGAGGCGTCACGGGGCCGATTTTGAGCTGGTGTTGTCTCAACTCGCCCTCGGCCGAGAGAGGAATCGCGGGAGACGGACCACCCCCTGGCGGGCCCCGCTCCACCCCCTCATCCTCCCAGAGATCGTTCCGCTCCGATTCGATATCGATTCCGACCAGCTCGATCCGATTCGATTTCGATGTTCCGACGATCCGATGTGGCCTGGTGCTTGCACGGCGTTGATGTGCATCATGGCGCGGCCGCTTCGATTCCAATTCCGTGCCGATGCGGCCCGATTCGAGGATTTTTCCGATCCGATACGACCTCGCGATTCGATGCTGGCTGCTCCTGTCCTCCTCGTGGCTCCAGCGGCCCAGCATCTCCGGAGGGCGACGGGCGGAGGGCCGCAGAGGCCTCGCCAGGCGCTCTAGGCGCCGTGCTGCCGCGCCATGAGCGTCGCGGTGCAGTGCGGCCACTGCGGCACCCTGAACTCTGCGGCGGCGGGCGCGCAGCGGCTGAGGTGCGGCCACTGCGGGACCGTCAACGCCGTGCCGCGCAGCGGCGCAGCGCCGTCGGCTCCCGGCGCGCCGCCGGGCGTGGCGGCGCCGCGGCGGCAAAGGCCGTCTGCATGTGAGACCCAGAACCCAGAAGCTCGGCATCGCTCGGACGTGTGCATGTTTCCTCGGCGGGGGCCATCGAGAAGCATCCTGAGACATCTTGCGAGAAGTAAGCGCAAAGAGGCCGAACACTGCACATGGGAAAGGGCGTCCGAGCGATGGCAAGGAGCCCCTCGAGTAATGGAGAAGTCACGACGGGAGGTTCTCCGCCATGTTTGGACCCTGGGGGCCCTTCCCGGGTGCCTCGGGACCGCCAAGCCATTTTTCCCGGAGTGATCTCTGGTGCGTGCCCTTTTGGGACCGACGAACGCGATGCGTCAGCAGCGCCTTGTGCGCGTGGGTTTGCCCCCCCCTTGCGCCGCCCCCTGAGGCCGCGCACCGAAGGTCCCTCTCGAACGGGTCCCTCTTGCGTGCCTCCAAGAAGAGGACCCAGGTGGTGCTGACCGAGCCGGGGCGCTTTTGCCACTGGGGCTGCCAGAAACGCTGCTGCGGGATCGTGGGCGCCTTTGTTCTCCTGGCGGTGCTAGGCGTGGTGCTCTCGGTCACGGTCGGGGCGGCCCTTGCGGCGACCGTCGTCACCCTGGGACCCACGCTCATCATCCTGGGCAGCTACTACAACCGCTACGCCGCATCCACGTTCAAGGCACAGATCTGCTACACCTTCTGCGAGGCGGTCTGCTGGCTCGTCCCGCTCTCGGTGTGCATCGCGTTCTTCGACCCGTGGTGGGACAGGGTCGCCGGCGAGCCGTACGAGCTGGAGTGTTCCTGGCGGGCCCGCTCCGGAGGCTTGGTTTTCGGTTCATATAACTAGTCTCTGGCGGCCGTTCGGGACGATCCCTGGTCCCCCAGAACGCTCCCGGCGAGGCGCAGCTGCTGGAGGGCATCCCGCCGACAATTTCCCACCTCGAGCCTCGCCTCCCCCCGCTTGCCGGAGGCAAGCTCCTGGTCCACGCGCTCACGTTCGCCGCCCATTGCAACGAGTCGCTGAGCCTGCTGAACCCACGCCCGGTGGTCGGTACGCTCGAAGTGGGTACAGAATGAATGGGTGCGAAGACCGACAGTGGTTCCTGCCAAGGTTGAACAGGGTTCGCTGTCGGCGTCGCTGCGGGCGTTGTCCATTTCAGACAGAAAGCCGCCTGCCCAACAGCGGCCGCTGTCGTTTTGGACAACAGTCGAGCGACAGAAGAAAAAAGAATCGCCTTCACCGACATCGGTGCGTCATTATGCTGCCCCCGTAAGGCCGCGCGTAAATGCCCTCGTGCCGCGCTGGCATCTCGCGCAAGCCACCGCGTAAGGTCGCTAAGTATGTCTTCTCGCGTAAGACCTTTTTTTGTCATCGCTCATTTGTCGTTGGGCATCGTGTCCTTTCCTTTCGTACCCACTGCGGGCGCCCAGAGGTGGGCTCGTGGGACGGCCTGCCGTGCTCGCTCGCGCCGCTGGGGCTCGGCAACGGGTCGGTGGCGCTGCCGGACGAGCGGGGCTGCTTCGGGGGCTCCGCGCTGGTCGCCCTGGAGAGCGCCGCGGTCGAAGAGCTAGACCCGAGGAACTAGCAACAGTACAAGCATACATTTTCGGAGGTCCGCCCAGAGTTTTTCGATCGGCGCCGACCAAGACATCGTGCGTCTTCCAAGCATCGGGACGGACGCTTCTCGCAGCCTTCGGCCTCTCGGGGCCCTCGCCGGGATGAAGCACCGGTTCTGGGGCAGTGGTCGAGGGGGGGCACGTGCCTCGATCCGACGGGGCTGGTCACGAGAAGGAGGCCGTCCCAGAGCGCTCCGAGCACGCGCTCGGAGCGTTCCGGAGCGCTCCGAGAGGGCCGCGGCGCCGGAAAGGTCGTCCCGTGCCCGCCGGATCTCCGAGGTGCTCGATCTAGCCTCGCCCGAGCTTCTCCTCGGCCTGGCGTACGTCGTCTCACCCGGAAGAAGTCGCACCGCTGGATGCCTGGGAGTTCTTGGGTCTGCGCCGAGGCCCGCCCTGGCGATGGCCTCTGGCGCAGCCCCAGGCGGGCTCCGCGCGCCAGGCGAGGGAGGACACCCCAGAGCTTGTATGCCTGTGCAGTTGTTCGTTCCTCCGTGGACGGGACCCGCTGCCCCGGCTTGGAGGAGACCGTCCCCGACGCGCTCGGCAGCGTGTGCATCTCGATGGTCCTCTGGGCGCGTGTTGGCCCAATGTAATGGAGGATGACGATTCATAAATGACCGGGGGTCGTGTTCACGCGGCGGCGCCCAGGATGACGATTAGAAAAAACCGGCCGCGGGCTGGAAAACTATTTTTAAAATCGTTCTCCTCCAGTCAGAGAGTTGTGCAGAAACAGCAGAAAACTATTTCTTTAATCGTTCTCTCCCATTTTTTTATTAATCGTCATCCCGCATTATGTCTACCCTCTTCTGCTCCGCGGATAGCACGCACCCTGAGCCGGCCACCATTCCTGCGTTGTGTTGCAGAGCGTCGGTGGACGAGCACGCGGTGGCGCTGACACTCTGGGCATTCCGGATGGGGTCGGAGCAGATGAGGTCGGAGGGTCGCGCCGCATCACTGATGCATCGGCGATGCGGCTCGATGAGGAGCCAGATTTTTTCCACGCCGACGGCGCCGATGCTTCGCCGACGTCGCTAGTGCATCGCCGATACATCGCCGATGCATCGCCGATGCATCAGCGATGCAGCTCGATCCTCCGACCCCATCTACCGCGAGCCCATGTAGGAGGCCTCTAAACACACTTTCGGAGGATCATCGATCATACGGCACCTGTCTTATATGGGCAAAACCAGTGGCGCGGGCGGCGAGGGCCCCAGGGGCGCGTTCGACTCGCTCTTTGGGCCGCCGCCGTCGTCGCAGGGGTGCAGGTGCAGAAAGAGCCTCCACAACGAGAGCACTCCCAGATATGACTTCTGCGCGAGCGGGACATGTGCTTGTGTCGGTGAGCCCGGGGTCCACGGTCCCTGTTCGGCCGTCGATTTGCATCACAACGTCACGATCGCGTTTCACTTCAACAAGACCACCGTGTCACACGCAGTGGTGAGCGCTTACTTTCGAGCGGCCTTCTTAGAAGAGACGTTGAAATATTGAAGTCGCCTGCGGCGAACCACCGCCCCCTTCCCTTCTAAAAGCGACTACGAGGCCAAACGTTGGGCTACAGGTCCTTGGGGATAACAGTTAGGAAGGACGGGAGAGGAGAGGAGTAGGAGGAGGAGGATGAGGAGGTTGGGAAGGGGGAGGGGGAGGAGGAGGAGGAGGAGGAGGGGGAGGAGAGGGAGCAGGGGAAGGAGGGGGAGGAAATTGGGTGAGGGAGAGGAGGAGGAGGGAGGAGGGAGGCGGGACGAGGTAGCCAGATCGAACGAGTCAGCGGTCCCTGCCCATTCCCACACTCCCTCTCATCATACAGGTCTCAAGTGTGGCACAGCTTGATCTTGGGATTCGAGCGCGTTCCCACCTGGC
Source organism: Prorocentrum cordatum (assembly GCA_963575745.1). Lineage (NCBI taxonomy): Eukaryota > Dinophyceae > Prorocentrales > Prorocentraceae > Prorocentrum > Prorocentrum cordatum. The sequence continues at coordinate 51,797 of CAUYUJ010010136.1, forward strand.
GAGCGGAGTGCGCTCGCGCGCGGTTCCGCTCTCGACGTCCTTTGCGGAGGGAGAACCGATGCGGGCCCCGCTGTGGGGGGGCGGGAGCGGCACGGCCTCCGAGGGCCGCGGCGTGGACGAAGCATCCGTCGCGCCCGATACTTGTGCAGCATGTTGCTTTCGCTCACAACAAATGATTATATATATATGCATATTATACGTATACATATGTAAATATATAATCAATAATAATAACAGTAGTAGTAATAGTAGTAATAATAATAATAAGAATAATAATAATAAGAATAATAATAATAATGATACTAATAATAATAATAATGATGATGATGATGATAATAATAATAACAATAAAAATAAGAAAATGCCGCTTTCGCTCACAAGTTCGGCGGCGCTTGTGCGAGGACACCACTTCGCCTGCTCTCGCGCGGCCCCGCTGCCGCTGCCGCTCGCAGGCGACCGCGCACGAGGGAGAAGGCGTGGCGCCCGCGAGGAGCGGCCCTCTCCCGGGCGGAGAGGGCACGGGGTCTGGACGAGGGCGGCAGGTCGCACGCTCGCGCGGGGCCCAGACTTGGCGAGGGACGTGCTGTTGCCGCGCTGAGCCAGGGGCGCCAGTTTCAAGCGACATCTTCGGGCCGGGCGAAAGGGGGGGATTGGGAAAGGGGGGTTTGCGAAATCTGCTGCATGCAGCTGGTTTCGGCCCCGCCGCCGGGCCCATTCCTCGATACATGGGCGCCTTCGGCGCCGGGAAGCACATGGAAAATCAGCTACGTGAGCTGATTCTCAAACCCCCCCTTTGCTATCCCCCCCTTTCGCCCGACCCGACATCTGCCCGGTGCCGAGGCGACAGCGACATTTTCGCCGCTCGCACGTCGACGAGTTGGCGTGCGAACGATGCGGCCGCGCCCGAGTCGTAGCTCCACTCTCCCGATGAATGAGCGCTGCGTCGAGGCGAGAGCGACAGATCGCCCGTTCGCGCCAGATGCGCGCCTTGTCCATTCACTTCCACGCATTTGGCGACGTGGACAAACAACGTAAAGTCCAGATTGAGCGCAAAAACGTCGACATTGTTTCGGGCGGCAGCAATCTTCAGCTATCTGGCGGTGGCGAGTATTTGGTGTCCCCGCTTGGAGCCGTCTTAGAGGACCTTCGAGCCTTTATCGGAAGCTTCCCGGGTCGTATCAGGGCGAGGTTTTGGGCATCTCGGGCCATCTTGGGCGTTCTGCGATATGACAACGAATTTCGACATATTCACCCCACATGGACCCCGAACAATGGATCATTGGCGCTCTATGTACATTCGGTTCGCTTTACCCGAACATGCTGTGCTGTCTATGTGTAATTCACACCATGTGAGATGCACGACTGGTGCGATGTATCGGCGGCATGCTCCAGAAAACACTCTAGGATCAGATCTTTTAGAGGTGGAACATATGCGGTGCCAGCTATGTGGTGCAGCCTATGTGTTGCAATCTGCCATGTGCAAAACTACGTGATGCAATCTAGGTAGTGAGCACAGCCCATGCCGTGCAATACATGCATAAATATGCATAGATTGGCCTTCGGCCCATCCCGCCACAGTGCCTGGTCTTGGGGGTCCCTTAGACCGTCTTAGAGTGTCGGGAGCTCGAAAAGGTGAGAACCCCAAAATCCTTTAACAACCCAAGGGAATACCATTTGGCTTCTTGGGGCCCCCTTTGGAGGCCACCCGGGGCGTCTTGGGGGCCTCTTGGGCGGCTCTTGAGGCCGATTGGGGGCTTCTGGACGCCTCTTGGGGACTTCCCGGGGGCCTCTTCAGACTTCGTCTCTTGGGCCTCTCGGGGCGGGCCCCTAGGAAACCATCAGGATTGCGGACTGAGGCTTAGGGGATGAGGTCAAGGACCTGAGGACACGCCCACACCGTGCCCAGGGGCACGGTGGCGGATCGAGTTCAATATACACACATAAGCATAAATATACACATAGCACATAGGTATATGTGTGTATGCATGCATACACATATATATATGTACGTATGTGTGTATGTGTGTAGGTATGCGTGTATGAACGTATGAGTGTATGCATATTGATGTATATGCATGGTTGCATATATATATAGGCATGGATGTATGTGTGTATGTATGCGTGCATACATGTATGTATGTATGTGCATGTCTGAGTGTATGCACGTATGCATCCATGCATGACTATATGCATGCATGCATATGCATGCGTGCGTGTATGCATCTGTGTATGTATGGATGTGCGTGTGTATGTATGTATTAATGCATGTACCTATGTATGTATGTGTGCGTGTATGCATGTACGTATGCATGTGTATGTATGCATGTATGTTTGTCTGTCGGTGTGTATGGATGTGTGTGGATGCGTGCATGTATGTAGAGCTGTGTGTATGTATGTATGTGTGCATGTATGTATGTACGCATGTCTGATTGTTTGTATGTGTAGGAATATGTATGCGTATGTGTATGGATGCATGTATGTATGTTTGTATGTATGGCTCTGTGTATGCATGCATGTATGCATACATGTATGCATGTGTGTATGTGTGCGTGCACACATGTATTAATTTGTGTGTATGTATGTGGGTATGCATGCATGTAGACATGCATGAACATATGAATGCATGCGCGCGTGCGCGTATGTATGTATATATGGATGTGCGTGCGCATGCATGTATTAATGCATGTACGTATGTCTGTGTGTGCGTGAATGCATGTATGTATGCATATGTATGCATGTATGTGTGTATGTATGTACGTATTGATGCATGTATATATGCGTGCATGTATCTAGAGCTGTGTGTATGTATGTATGTATGTACGCATGCATGTATGTATGTATGTATGTATGTATGCTTGTATGTATGTATGTATGTATGACTGTATGACTGTATGTATGCATGTAAGACTGTATGTATGCATGTGTGTATGTATGTATGCATATATGGACACACGTACGTATGCATGTATGTATGCATGTATGTATGTATGTCTGTGTGTATGTGTGCATGTGTGTATGACGGTGTATGTATGACTGTGTTTGTATGTATAGATGTATGCATGTATGCATGTATGTATGCAGGTTAGTATGTACATGCATGTACACGTATGTATATGCGTGTGCATGTGTGTATGTGTACATTGTTCTCGATTCATATCTTTGTAGATGGCATACACATAGTGGTGACGTCTGTGACTTGTGGTGTAGCTTGTGTGAGGCAAGCCGCCCGTGCATCTGGAAGCGCGGGGCAGCTCACAATCTCCCGCCAGGCGACCTCGAGCAGGCACCCCGCGCAAGTCCCGAACCGCCAACCGGTGCACAAGGCGGCCACGAGGAGGGCGGCCATCGGCGAGCACCAGGGCGCACATTTGGGGACGGGTTTCGCTGTTTGGTGGTAAGTTCCTCTCGGCACAAGGGGAAAAACCATACGGATGCCGAAGTAGGAGCCATTCGGGGCTCGGGGGGGCTCTGGTCTTTGGGTTCTTCCTGATCCAGGCCGGGGAACGAGGAGGAGGAGGAGGAGGAGGAGGAGGAGGAGGAGGAGGAGGAGGAGGACGAGTAGGAGGAGGAGGAGGAGGAGGAGGAGGAGGAGGAGGAGGAGGAGGGCCGTTCCTGATCCATGTCGGGGAAGCCGTTCGCGGCCGTGGCTCGCCGTGGCCAGAGAAGCCCTGTCGTTCCTTACTCGGCGCTCCCTCTTCGCAGCAAGAGTACCCATCGGTCGTTGCAAGCAGGGTTAAGTCGGGCCTGTCCCCCTACAGGGGGGACATCCAAAAATGGTCACAAAAAATAGTCTGGGGACTATTTTTTGAGTATTGTGGGGCTTACCTTGAGCCTTTGTTTTTCGCCCCCAATCCCCCTGTAGGGGGGCATGCCCGACTTAAAAGTAGGGACCGTTCGATTCCCAGACTCCAGTTTACTTTAGGCGCCCTCCTGCTTTAAGCAACGCGCGTGGTTCCCCCTTCCCGCATCGCCAGGGGGGCGGGCGGAATCCCAATCTACTTCCAATGCCTTCCTACTGGATGCCTCTGCCTGCTTCTTCGACCGATGGGCACTGCAGTGCAACCGTTGTTTGGGAACTCGACAACACACCTACGCGATGCTTCTGCATGCCCTGGGGCTCTCTGGCTGTCCCCCGAAGGATCTCCCATACAGGCCCGAGGGCCCGTATGCCCGGACTCTGCCCACGGACAGTCGTGGTGTGTGTGTGTATGTGTGTGTGTGTGTGAGTGTGTGTGTGTGTGTGTGTGTGTGTGTGTGTGCGGGATGCTCGCGTGTCGAAGAGAGCTCGGGTGGCCTCGGGAGGGGCGAAACGAAACGCCCAGGACCGCACAGGAATCCCAGCTAATTCGGTTCCAGGGTGTCTTAGCGTTCAGAACTGAGTCGATGATCGAAAGGAACCAAGGAGCAGAGTCTGTTGAGGACCTGAGGACGCTTTGCTCAGTGCCTGCGGCACGGTTGCGGATTTGGCAGTGCGGCGCATTCTGTTCAAGGACCGCACGGCCGATTCTGGCGCGTTGCTAACCTATGGTCTTGCTGCTGCGGCGGGTTTCGCTACGATAGAGAATCTGCAGTACGCCATTGCGGGAGGCCTGGGAACAAGTTTCGCGAGAATGGTGACGTCAATACCCCTCCATTGCTGCACAGGCCTGATCATCGGCATACACCTGGGCTACCGAAAGTTCCTTGGCAGGGGGTATGTCTGCCACGAGGGATCCCTCCCCTGCGTCAGTTTCCTATCAGCGATCTTCGTGCCGGTGTTGATCCATGGTTCTTGGAATGTAGTAATTATGTTGCCGCAGGACGCTTCTTGGTTTCCCGTAGAGCTCAGACCTGTCGTCGCTCTCGTCACGCTTGTATTGGGCTTCGTTTACTGCCGCTGCGCCTGGATGGGGATCGAGAACGTGTGCGTGGTGCACGTCAAGGACTTGGAGGCAGCAGGGCGCATCTCGAAGCCAAACATCTGCTGCTGTGAGCCAGGCTGCTGCAGGGGCCTCTGCGAGACCAGTGACCCCCTGGCCCAGCGCCAGGCCCACCTGGACGCGGGCAGCTCCGCGAGCGAGTCCGACGACGGCGGCCTGCTCGACAGGGTGGTCAAGGGCCCCAGCGGCGAGCTGCTGCCCGCCGAGCCCCCGTGCCAGACCCGGGAGGCGCTCTGCCCCGGGTGCGGCGCCGCCGTGCGCGTGAACCGGGCCTTTCCCTCCGACTGCCCCTTCTGCGGCTTCGAGCACGGGGACCCCTGCTGAGCTGCCCGGGGAGGCTGGCCGTCCTGCGCAGTTTCGTGGATACGACGGGCCAACAAACTCGAGGGTGAGCCAACCCTGCAGCCGGTCGCCTGCTCGAGACATGGCCAAGAGAGCCCGCAGGTCCTTTGCCTCCGACGGCCCCTTCTGCGGCTTCGAGCACGGGGGCCCCTGCTGAGCTGTCCCGGGGGGCGGCTCGGCGCGGCGTGCGCCATTCTCCCGGTGGCCACGGGGGGCGGTGACCTGCGGGTCACGAGGAGCAAGAGGTCATGATGATGGTGCGTTTCCGGAGGGGCAAAAGACACACAGACACAATGAATCGTCGATTCCGCAGAAAATATGGGAAACTATGGGAAGGGGGGGGGAGGACACAAAAAAACATAATATATGGGAAAATATTGGGAATCCTGCTATTTGTGTATGTATTGATGTGTGAGTCCCAGGGCCCCTTCCGCAAGGTGCCCCCAGGCTTCCGGGCTGCCCGAGATGTCCCAGGATGAACACGGGCTGCAGGCACGGGTCCCAGGATGAACACGGGCTGCATGACAGCGGGAGTCCTGATGCGCATCCCGAGCCGTTCTCATCCTGGCTTCTTTCTCGTCGTTCACCGAGCGCGTTCCACCAGTCACTACTCGCAAAGTGCCTGCTTGCAAACGCCCGAAAACACACGTCTGCTCTGATGCCACTTATCGCAGATGCCCCGCGGTGGATCCAGGCCATCTGCGAGTAGTTGTGTACTTTTTGCGAGTAGTGGACCGCGCTCGTCTCGTCTCGGCTGATCACCAGGACGGTGCTTGGCGAAAAGGGGGGCGTGTCAGAAGGTAGGGGGGAGTCCTCAAGCCCAGGCGGCGAACACCAGACCCACGACACCAAGCACCAGCACACAGCGCCAATCACAGCGGCCGACACCGAACATCAAACAGCACGAGGACGGTGGCCTGCTCTACGCGCGCCGGGTGAACGCGTGTCGGGCTGGGGCGCGGCGGCCGCCGCCGTCTTGCGCCGTCCCCGCTTTTACGGCATCCCCTCCCAGCCGCCCCAAGCTGTTTCCAGAAGTCTCCAGGAAGGCCCCACACACAGGCCGACGGGTTTTTGAACATCACCCTCCGACTTATCCTACCCACCTGCATCAGGTGATAAGAGGCGTTGGCCCAAATGTGCACGGACAACCAGAGCACAGGCGCCGCAGGAAGTTACGATAGCGAAAAGGGATATACGCGCGCGTTGCACGACTCACGGGACAACGATCGAAGAACGAAGAGTTTGTCCCCAGGTTTGACGAAGGAAGGGGGCGGGAACGAGGGGCAGGAGGAGGACGGCAATGGGCGCCTCAAGGCTAGGGCGGCAGCAGCAGGCAGGCAGTGGAAAGGGAGAAGAGGACGACGACGGCAGAGGCGGGATGAGAAAGGAGGGTGGCGTTTTCTATCTCCCAGCGGCCTGCTGGACAAGCGGCGCTTCGCCCGCCGGCTTCTCGGGCACCTCCTCTGCAGCGCGGGAGAGCTGGACGCCCGCGGGCACGCCGCGGGGTCCGCGGGCGGCCCTCCGGAGAGGAACTCAGGGCTGGGGTCTCGTACACCCTCGGCGATGCTTAAGAAAACCTAAGTTTTCGTCCAGAGTCTCGATTATTCTTAACTCTTCCATGTCAAACCCAAGATGTTGATAGAAGTTCTGGGTTGTATTCAGTTTCTGAGACTCTGAATTTCTGAATCCACGATTTCTTAAGCATTTCGCAGGGCGTAGCATCAGCAGGTTGTCCACAGTCGACGCCTTGGAAAGCATCGCGTAAGAGGTGCAGCCACAGGGCGTCCAGGTCCTCCGCGTCCTTGCGCCCCCTGTCGGCAGCAACGCCGCCGTTCCATGGTCTTGCCCTGGCACTCCGTGGACGTCATTCCGCGGGACCCACGGCAGCCCTCGGAAGTGGCGAGAGCTTCGCAGATCGCGGCCCCCCATGTAGGGCGAGGTCCAATTTAGGTCTGCGTGTGACGTTACCCCGCTGGACCCCCAGCAACCTTCGAACGTGGCGGCAGTTTAGCAGATCGCATCCTCCCCAGAGGGATGGCGAGGTCGGATCTCGGTTTGCGTATGGCGTCATTCCGCTGGACCCTCCCCAGTAGCTTTCGACGGTGGCGACCGTTCCGTAGATTGCAGCCCCCCAGGGATTAGGTCCGCGCATGACGTCGCTCCGCTGGACCCCCAGCAGCTTTCGGAAATGATGACGGGTTCGCAGATCGCAGCCCCCCCCGAGGACGGCGGCGAGGTTGAATTGAAGTCGGCGTATGAAGTCACTTCGCTGGACCCCCCCGCAAACCTCGAACGTGGCGACAATTTCGTAAATCGGAGCCCCCACGCGATGGCGAGGTCGAACCTGGATTTGCGTATTACGCAGCCCGCTGGACTCCCCAGCTGCGCTCAAAATTGGCGGCAATATCGCTGATCGCATCCCCCCCCAGGAATGACGAGGTTCAATATTGATTCGTGTATGAACTCATTCCGCGGGGTTCCCAAGCAACTCTCGAAAGTGGTGACAGTTTCGCAGGCCGCAGCCCCCAAGGGATTGCGACGTTTGATTTAAACCCACGTGTGGCGTCATGCCGTTGAATTCCCCAGCAATCGTCGAAAGTGGCGACAGCTTCGCTGATGACAGGACTCGCTGATCGCACCCCCCAGAGCAGTAAAAGTCGTAAAGTTGTTGAGTTCGTGGGATGTGAGGCGGCGTGGGGGACTACGCAGACCCAACCACGACTTCGCGGCTCCCTTGGGAGCTGCGAAGTACGCAAGTGCAACCACTTTCGTGGGTTCTTGGGAGGCACGGCAGAGCGGAGGAGTATGCAGACCCAGCCGAGACCTCACGGCTCTCTGGGGGCTGCGAAATTCGCAAGTGTCGTCGCTTTCGTGGGTTCCTTGGGGCACGGTGGAGTGGTGGGGTACGCAGACCCAGCCGAGACCTCGCGGCCCCATGGGGTGCTGCGAAGTGCGCAGATGTCGCCGGTTTCGTGGGCTCCTGGGAGGCACGGTGGAATGGGAGAGTACGCAGACCCAGCCGAAACCTCGCGGTTTCTTGAGGGGGTGCGAAGTGCTACTTTCGTAGGCTCCTGGGAAGCACGGCGGAGGGGAGGAGTACGCAGACCCAGCCGAGACCCCGCGGCTACTTGGGGGGGTGCGAAGTGCTCAAAGGTCGCCGAGTTCGTCGGTTCTTGGGAGGCACAGCGGATGCAAACCCAGCAGATTCTTCGACTCCGCATACGTCCATGCATTGTTTCTGATTTTTGCGGTCTTGATTGTAGTTGCTTTATTTGTAGACAGGCTTGCGGCCTAGCGCAGCCAGAATGACGAGGACCCCCACGTTGAAGACAGAGCGTGCTTCAAGGAAGAGTAGAAACAAAACGCTGTACATGATGAGGTCGAAGCACACGGCGGCCGCAAGGTAGTTAGCGACTGCGGAGTGTAGGCCCGGAGGCCCCGACGCCGTGCCCTCCCCCGCAGAGGGCCGTGCCGATGGTCAGAGATGACCCCGTGGATGCCGCGTTGCCGACCGCAGTGCCCACGGAACTTGTCCAACTCGACTGAAGGCGCCGATCCCGAGAAGCCCCGACACACGGCGGCAAGAGCCGCAGCGAGTCTCTAGAAGCATCAACGCTTAACCATGTTTAATCATCCTCTCCCATGGTTGTACATATCTGACAGGTCCAAGCCCATGGGTAAATGCACGGCGCTTGCATGATGACCGCGAAGTAATGCCGCTGGCGGCAGAGCCTCCCACCACCGGGAGAGTCTAGGATACAAGGAGGAGCCCATTCCTCGGCGGCCACCAGCACTGCCTCGGGCAAGAGGAGTGTACATGGCAAGGCTCCCACCTCGGTGCGACACTTCAATCGAACTCGAAGCTATCGGGAACTAGTTGAACCAAGGGTCGCGTCGCTATACAATTTGCGTCGCTTCTCTTGTCACCATAGAAGGTTCCCCATGACAAGCATGTCTGCAGGAAGGTTTGGGTACGTTCCTGGGTAATTGCTTTCTCAATCTTCTCTCACCCCACCCCCCGAAAGTTTGGTGGCCTGCGGCCCATTCCGCCATCGAGCCTGGTTTGTCAACGTGGATCAGAGTGTTTGCTAAAACCTCCTAGGCACTGGCCCCTCGTGCTCTTAAGGTCTCGGAGCCCCCTCTTGCAGCGATTTGCGGTGTGGATGTCTTGGGCAGTCGTGGAGACCCTTGCCTAGAATCAACTATCAGGAGGGGGAAAAACACACAGACACAATTAATCGTCGACTCCCAGGAAAATATGGGAAAATATGGGAAATGGGGGGGAAGACAAAAGCCCTGAAAATATGGGAAAACATGGGGGATCCTTTTATTTGTGTGTATTTATTTGTGTGTCCTTGGGCGCCTTCAAACTAGTCGATACATAGTTCCAAGGGCTTCTTGCCAACCGTCTTCCGCGGGTCTCTCAAACGTCCTTTCGGAAATTCAGAGCTACGAGGAGGCAAGTATTATCCTCGTGGTGAGGCCTTGACGGACTCCCAGGCACGAGAAGGCAAGGAAATGGTAGAGATCTTCGACACATCTATGTTCTGCTGAGGTCCTGGGGGGTCCCTGGGAGCATCTTGGGAAAACATTTGTGTCGTGGACAACAGGGTTCATAGAGGCCGCTTTAGCGTCTCTTGCAAGACTCCTTGGAAACCCGTTTGGGGCCTCTTCGAGGCTTCTTGCGGGCCTCTTGGGGGTTTCTGGGGGCCTCCTCAAAGCGTGGAGGCGGTCTTGGCAGCCATCGTGGGATCTCAGTGGCCCATTCAACGTGCCTCTCCTGGATCCCTTTTTGGCCCTCTTGGGTGCATATCGGGCCCCTTGGGGGGCCCTCGGGAACCATCTTCGGGCTCTATTGGCCGTCTTGGGGCTCTCTTGGGGCATCTTTGGCCGTCGTTGACGCTCCGTAGATCGAAACACACAGTACGCGAACATCTCTCAACACTCATATTGTATGTGTGTGTGTGTCAATCAATACGGCCTCTTGTGCTGCCTCCTGGGGCTTTCAAGACGACCCCAAAGGCCACCAGGCAAGCCCCAGGACGGTTCCTTGGGGCCTCCGAGAGGTCCTACATTTCTTCGAACGTTTCTTGGAAGGTTCTTGGGGGATGTCGGAGTCGGTTTGGGTTTGGCATCCCGGAGGCCCACGCGAGAAACGCCTGTGAGCACCCATGAATTCTGGCAAGTGTGTGGTTTGGGCCATTAGCAAGTGTGCCATGTCCCTGACATTGATATCTGCAGGAGCCTTGGTTCACTCCACTAACTACATGCTGAAGGCACTGTGCCAGACCTTGCAACATTCTTTTGAAGCCAATTAGGTCTGTTCCGAATGTATCATCATCATGTCCATCCCCATCCTGTCTGTCTCTCTCTCTCTCTCTCTTTCTGCAAAGCCCCCCATGCACCGATGTATCATTAACCGTTCTCCTCCTTCCATCTCTCC
>CAUYUJ010010136.1:64513-92013 GCA_963575745.1 Prorocentrum cordatum
CTCCTCCTCCTCCTCCTCCTCCTCCTCCTCCTCCTCCTCCTCCTCCTCCTCCTCCCCCTTTCCCCCAGCTGCCGTCCCCGCTCTGAGTTTTCGAAGCAATTCCGTGATAGGTTGCGAGGTTCCTGGGGGCAGCTGCCATGCCCGTCGCCCCCGCTGGATGCCTCCCGGCAGGCGCAGGCGGCCGCGCGCCACGAGGTGCTTCTGGCCGGCGCTGCGGCCGGCCGAGACCGACGCTTCGTGCTGCAGCGCGGAGGCTCGGCTACGCAGCCCGAGTCGGCCGCCCGCCTCAGCTCCAGCAGGCGCGTGCCGTTCAGCCCCAAGCACTCAGTTCCATGGACGCACGACGTCCTGAGACCTGCCTTGACGACCGTCGCCGCTCCCTTGGCCATGCGTTTGCCCTGCCCGCGTAATTCGGTTGATAAGCCTCTTGGCACAGGCCCGCAGGCCACTCATCCGCTGCTGGCGCTTGCCTGTCTCCCTCCTTCAACCCATCGGCATGTCGACGCCCAGGTAGAAGCCCCGTCGCCTGCACCTTGACACCACTTTGGCGTCGAAAAAATTGAAGGCCTGGCACGCTTTGCAGGCGTGCGCCCCCGCCTCCACCGCACCCCCTTGCGGCGCCAGGTCGGCGCCCGAGCGGCCTGCCTCGCGCGCTCGCCAAACCTTCGCTGGCGGCCCGCCGTCGTCGTCCACATTCTGCCCCAGCAGATCAGAAGGGGCCTCTGCGGAAAGCCCGCCCCGCGCAGGTTTCAGCAAGTGCGCGACCATGCAATGCCTCTTGCCGTAATTTTCTTTGGCAATGTCGTTGCCTGATCAGAAGTGCGTCGCGCCAGCAGTTCTCGAGCTGTCGGCGGCGCACCTTTATTGCACCTTTATTGCGCACTCGACCGGGCCGCGCTGCAGATTAACGCCTTGCTGAGAAACGTAGCCGCGCAAGCCTACCAGACTACATGCAAATTTCCGACATGGCGTTCTTCAGCCTCAAGCGCGGGGACACAACGCTTGCGCGGCAATGTTGGGCGGCGTGGCTGCTCCCGCAACCGAAGGGCTGCTGCTGCTTCCGATCGGGGATCTTGGCGCGCCCGCGTGAGAAACTCCACGCGCCGAGTCGGCTAGAGCCAAAGTGCTTACCGTTATCCACGCATGCAGTCCTGGGCGCAACTGGTGGTAAGGTAAGCGCTGGGCGCGCGACGGATAGCGCCCGCGCCCCTGGCGCGCGCCCTTCGGCGCCGAGGAGCTGCCGCGCCTGCCGCGCTCTGCGCCTGCGCGAAAGCTGGCGCCCCCCACCCCACCCCTGCGCGCGCCGTCCGGCGTCGATCGAATACCGCGCCCGCCGAGCATTGCGGGCGCGCGACGCACAACGCGTCCACCAGCTGCGCGCCCCCCGGCGGCGTCGAGACAGCGCCGCGCTTCCCCCGCTTTGCGAGCGCGCGAGGGAGAGCGCCCCCCCCCCCCCCCCCACCCACCCAGACACGCACACACACACGCACGCACAACGCACACGCACACGCACACGCACACGCACACGCACACACACACACACACACACACACCCGCCGCGCGCGCCTGTAACGTTGCGCGCGGCCCCCGCCTCCAGCGCATCCCCATGCGGCGTCGAGAAGCTGCCGCGCCTGCGGCGCCTTGCGAGCGCGCGGCGGCCCCCGCCTCCAGCGCATCCCCTTGCGGCGTCGACAGAATGCCACGACTGCCGCGCTTGGCGAGCGCAGGGCGGACAGAGCGCCCAACTCCAGCGCGCCCCCTGCGGCGTCGAGAAACTGCCACGCTTGCCGCGCGCTGCGAACGCAAGACGGATAGCGCCCCCACCCCCAGCGCACCTCGACGTCGAGAAGCTGCAACGCCTGCCACGTTTTGCGGGAGTAAAACGGATAGCGCCACCACCTCCAAAGAAACCCCTGGTGGCGTCGAGAAACTCGCGCGCTTGCCACGCTGCGCGAGCGTCCGACGGATCGCACACCGCTCCAGCGGTGTCGATCAAGAGCGCGCCTGCCACGCTTTGCGAGCGTACGACGGACGGCGCCCCCACGTCCAGCGCACCCCCTGCAGCGTCGATCAAGTGCCACGCATGCCACGCTTTGCGAGCGTGCGATGGATAGCCCCCCACCTCCAGCGCACCCCTTGTGGCGTCGAGGAAGTGCCACGTCTTCAACGCTCTGCGAGCGCATGACGGATAGCGCCCCCACCCCCAGCGCACCCCCCGTGGCGTCGAAAAACAGCCACGCCTGCCACGAGTTTCGAACGCAAGACGGATAGCGCCCCCACCTCCAGCGCCCCGCCTGCGGCGTCGAGGAACTGCCGCGGCTGCCACGCTTTGCGGGCGTAAAACGGATCGCGCCCTTGCCTTGTGTTTGGCGCAGATTGTGCATGGTGCGGATCTTGCGTATGTGTATGATGCGTATGCGTTTGTACGTGGACGTGTGTCCCGATGTGGGTGCAGTGTTTTTGTGGCGTGCGTCTGGTGTGTGCGGGGTGCGCTGAACACGCCAGGTGGCGACTAGCGTTATATGATGTGTGTGCGTGCAGACATATCCGTGTGCTGTGTAAATGTGCACCAAATGCGTTGTCCTGCGCGCGCGTGATCGTTGCTTGCGCGCGTGAGTTCGCGCGTGTCTGATTGTCTCATGCGCGCGCAAGTGCATGTGCGAAGGAGAAGAAGAGGACGGCAATGAGGGAGACAGAGGGAGGTGAAGGGAGACAACAGTGGGACGCGGCGAGGAAGAAAACCATAACCCCACGAAATATGTGGGGACACCACTCCTACCGCGTGCCCGTCGGGCCCAGTGGGGGATCACATGAAGTGCGGGAATGAAGGTTGTTGGCTTCTGCCGAGGCGGGGGAGGATGAGGGCAATGACGACGACGGCGGCGGGGTTGAGGAGTAGCTGCCAGTACTCGAGTCTGTGCGTGCTGTATGAAGGTAGGGTGAAGAGAGGAGGTAAAGTGTGAGGGTGTGCAGGTGTCGCTGGGATGCTTGCGTTGGCTGTCATGTGCATGCTGTGCACGGGTGAATTATCACGTCGCCGCGTGCGTTGTTGAGCAGGAGCAGGAGGAGGTGAGGTGGAGGTGGAGGAGATGGTGGAGGTGAAGGTTGTGTGTGCGTGTGCGTGTCCGTGTGCGTGTGCGTGTGAACGTGCGCGTGCGCGTGCGCGTGCGCGTGTGCGTGTGCGCGTGCGTGTGCGTGTGCGTGTGCGTGTGCGTGTGCGTGTGCGCGTGCGCGTGCGTGCGTGCGCGCGCGTGCGTTTGCGTATGCGTGTGCGTGCTCGTGTGCGTATGCGTGTGCGTGTGCGTGTGCGCGTGCGCGTGCGCGTGCGCGTGCGCGTGCGCGTGTGTGTGTGTTGTGTGTGTGTGTGTGCGTGTGTGTGTGTTGCGTGATGCGTGATGCGTGTGCGTGTGCGTGTGCGTGTGCGTGTGCGTGCGCGCGTGCGCGTGCGAATGCGTGCGCGTGCGCGTGTGCGTGCGCGTGCGTATGCGCGTGCGGGCGCGGGCGCGGGCGCGGGCGCGGGCGCGTGCGCGCGCGCTGGTCCGCCGCGGGAGGGGGGGCGCGACTAAGAAGAAAACCAGAAACCCACGAAACATGTGGGGAACAACCTATAGAAAATCTACGGTTTGGCCTCTTGGGCCTCTGGAGGCCCCAAGACGGCCTCGAAACGGTCGAAGCTGCCCCCAAACGGACGCAAGGGCATCTAATTTTGCCCCGGAGAGTCCCAAGAGGCCACCAAGGCGGCCCCCGACGGCTCTAAGGGGCCTCTCAAGAGCAACTCCAGAAGTCAAAAACATTGATTGTTCAATGGGTTGTGCAAGATGTTCGCTTTAACACCTTTTTTCGACCCTCGGTGAGCGATGACGGCCAAAGCAGCCTCCAAGATGATCCCCAGACGGCCCCAGGGGCCCCCGAGGGGGCTCCGAGACAGACCTAGGGCCCCAAAGTGTCCCGAAGAAGGCACGACGAATCCAGAGGCTTCCAACACAGCCCCAGAGGACCTCAAGAGAGCCACAACGCCGGCCCCGAGAGACCCCCAAGACAGCATCCAAACAGGCCAGACGGCGCAAGAGCGCCCCAAAACGACCCACGAGGCCCCCAGAAGGCCCAAGAATGCCCCAAAGAGGCCCCCAAGGGCCCCCCAAAAGCCTCCAAGAGGCCCTCAAGAAACTTCCAACAACCCCAAGAAGCCACCAAGAGGCCGCGGAATTGTATACGAATGGCGCTGCGTTGCTATGCTCATCGGAATTTGGACCTGGCGATGCCTTGTGCGAACACGCGGTGCGTGCTCGTTGCCCGCGTGGACATTCGCACGCTCGCCCCAGCGCTGAAACGGGGAAGTCGCACGGTGAAGAAGCGACTGAAACCGGGATGTTATCCAAGACTTAATTCCGGAGTAAAGTCGGCCCGACTCCGGGGTAAAGGCCACCCCGCGGAAAACTTATTCAGTCGCCGCCAAGCTGGCGGGCGCACCAACTACTTCACGAATTACTCCGGAGTTAAGTGATTCCCACGCCGCGCGCCCCAGCCAGGCAGGGACTTAACTGCGGAGTTAAGTCGCCGCGGCATTGGGTTGGGCGCCGCGACGATTGAGAGGACAGGAAGTGGAAGAGGAGGAGGGCGACGACGAGGAATATGAGGAAGAGTGAGGAGGACGAGGAGGTGGAGGCGGACAAGCTAGGCGCGTTCGCGTCATATCTGACATCCTACTCCCCCACCCCCGCCCCTCCCATCCCTTACCATGGCGTAGATCCCCTCTCCACTCGCACAGTCGGATGTCGAGCAGGGCAATGATCCCGAAAGGGTACGCGATGCATTGTAGAGCACGGCACGGCATGGCGTAGAAGAGCACCGCCAAGCGTAGTATGTCACAGCATGGCGCGGCGTGGCGCAGCGATGAATTGCATCGCAAAGCTTTGCAACGCAAAGCATGGCATCGCACACCGGCCCCGAACAAAACATTGCATAGCATGGCGTTGAAGATGTAAGCGTAGCACGGCATAGCGCGACGTGGCACTTAAGCGCTGCACATCGCAGATACAGCTGAAGGCATGGCATCGCGGATCGGAACGCAACCTAGCATTGCATTGCACGCCGCGGCACGGCGCGGGAAATGACGCCAGCGCTGCAGCGGGGGCACGATTCGGAACGAGCGGAAGCGCGGAAATGAAGCCAGCGCTTCAACGGGGGCACGATTCGGAACGAGCGGAAGCATGGACATGGGGCCAGCGCTGCAGCGGGAGCACGATTCGGAACGAGCGGGGCCCGAAAATGAAGCCGGCGCCACAGCGAGAACAGCATTTTGAAAAAATGCAAGCAAAAACGCAACTCCCGGGAAACCTGTGTAAAAAACAATACGCGGGGGGGGGGGGGCGAACGCTCCCAACCCGTCATCAGGGAAGGAGGAGACTAGCATTCATATTGAATAATTGTGGAGGAGGAGGGGGGATATCAGGGCACGGGCACCCGAACGCCGCAGCGCCAAAACAAATTCGGCGAATCAGAAACCCACGGCGCGGCTGCTGCGCGGCGGGAAAGTTGAATCGCAAGACGCGCCCCCGAAGTCCCGTCGCTGCACTCCCACGAAGAAAGGGGGGGCGACGAGGGGGGGGGGGAATGCATGGGCCAAGCTCCTCGGGGTCAAGCGGTCGCGCGCTCAGCTCGCAGGGGGCGGGGGGGGGGGGAATAGAAGGAGGAGATGGAGGCATACATGAGGCGCGTCAAGATTCCCGCGCCGGCAAGGGTCATCCCGCGCGCCCCGCGGCGCGCAATATCACAGCGCAATAAATTTCAGAAGGCCCGACTAACAACCATGTAATGTTGTCGGCGAACTTCTGGCAAAGCGGAATGTACTGCTGCACCTCATCCCCCATGCGGACAAGGCGACCTGCGCGCAACGTGGCAGGCGATGCTCGCGCGCAACTGAAGAGAGGAGGATGAAGGGGGCGAGGCGGGGGAAGGGGCACGAGCAGGAGGGGGAAGAGGAGGAAGGGAAAGGGGGATGATGAGGGAGAGTTTGCGCTGCCACTTGGCAACTTGAGCGAATTGCAATCGCGTCGCATGTTAACGTTAATGCCATATCCACCGTCGGCGCCCGGTCGACGCGGGGGGCGGGGGGGGGGGGCGCCTGCGGGGGGGCCAAGGCCTACGCGCCCGCAATAATTACGGAATGTCCGTGCAGCATATGTGCAGTGCTGCGCGCGCGCAGGGATGTGTACGCGCGCGTTCCCTTCCGCGCTGCCCGCGCACGAACAGCTGCAAACGCAGTTCGAAGTGCGATCGCTACAGCAATCGACTAAGGCAACGCAATCGGCGGCGGCGGCGGCGCGGATGCGCGACTGGGCGCGCGGTCGCGACAGGAGGAAGGCGACGGCGATAACGACGACGACGACGACGACGACGACGCGGAAGATACAATGGAAGATGACGCGCGCGAGCGTGACTGCGACTGCTACCTCTGTCCGCCACGCGCCCGGGTCGCCGCCGAGCCCCACCTCGCCCCCGCCCCCTTTTTCACGCGGGCGCGATGCGCAGGCTGCTTCCCGCCAACCGCAAAGCAAAGCTACGGAATGAGCGAGGCGCGCCGACAACGGCGAATCATGCGAAGAGTCTTGGAAAACATCAAAACCAGACGCGCTTCGATGCTCGCCGACCTCCGCCCCCCCCTACCCCCCCCCCTAGCCCGACTACGTGGGCCCTGGGCGCTGGATCTGCTCTCACTTCTGGCGCCTCTTCGGGCGTGGCTCGTCGCCTGGCCTGGCGTCGGGCCCGCCGGCGCCGCCGCCGTCGCCCGGGGGGGCTTCCGGGGGGGGCGGCGCCGCCGACGCCCGGGGGGGCGCCCGCCGACTCCGCGCCGTCGAAGCGCAGCTGGTCGAAGCTGCAAATGCGGACGGCGGGCCGCCACCTCGGCGCGACCAGCGGGCGCGGAGCGGGCGACGGCTGGGGCCAACTGCGACCCCCCCGGCAATATATGCCGGAAGCTCGCAAACATGCCTGCATGCTAAACCTTCAAAAGAAATCGCCGAGGGTCCCAATTTCTTGAGGTGCGTCGGCCAAGCCCGACTGAATTTGGCCATAGTATGCGAGGCGACCAATGGGGGGCGGCGCGCGGCGCGAGGGCCCGCGGCCGCCGCAGCGACGCGCTCGGCGCGCGCAAGTCCATGAAAACTAAGCCAGCCGCAACGACCTGTCGATGCACGTGGGCGGCTCGACGTTGCGGCAGTAGGCGTCCACGTCGCCCTCGACGTCAGAGATAATGACCTCAGGCGCAAGCGGAGTGGGCAGGGGGCCTCGCACGCCCCCGCCCCCGGGCGCGCCCGACGCCGCGCGCGCGCGAATCGCAGGGCCCGCGAGAACCCTGCCGGCGGCGCCCGCCCGTGGCCACGCGGCGGGCCGATCGGCGCCGGCCGGCCAGCAAGCGCTAAGACGGCGACGATCGGCCTCATCAAGTCCGCGGCGCACGCAGTGGCCACCAAGTGGTCCGCCCAGGAACCGGGCTTCCGCATGTGCGCGACGCGCGCGTCCACGTTGGGCAACTGAGCTCTGTTGTTGAGCGCGTTCTCGGACGTGCTGGGGAGGCTCGCGATCCAGTTCGTGGCTGGGTGCGACGTTTTGCAAGCGCAGGGGCCCGTGCGGCGGCGATGGAACTCAAACCCCGCCCGCAGGCCCCCCCCGGCCGCTCGGGCCCAGCTGGCGGACAGATAGCGGGGGCAGGGGGGTCCGCCAAGCGGAATGCAGTTCTTCAGCTCGCAAGCCCTCGGCGGTCAGGCCGACCTCCTCGCCGCCCCTCCTGAGCGTCTCGTGGAAGAGACGCGCCCCGTCGCCCAGCACCCCGACCGCCTGCAATGTCAACTCCGGGACAGCGAAAGGCGCGCAGCACCCCGGGCCGCCCCGCGGCGCCCGCCGGACTTTGGCCCCCGCCCCATGGCTCTTAAGCCGAGCGCAGGGGGTGGTCTCCGGGCGCGGCGTCTATGCGGGCCGTGGCGCAGGGCGTGGCAGGTGCGGCACTTCCCTCGCCCCGTAGGGGGTGCGCAGGGGGTGGTCTCCGAGCGCGGCGTCTATGCGGGCCATGGCGCGGTGCGTGGCAGGCGCGGCACTTTCTCGACCTCGTAGGGGGCGCGCAGGGGGCGGTCTCCGAGCGCGGCGCCTACGCGGGCCATGGCGCAGCGCGCGGCATTTGTGGCACTTTCCCCACCCAGTAGGGGGCGCGCAAGGAGTGGTCTCCGAGCGCGGCGCCTATGCGGGTCACGGCGCAGGGCGTGGCAGGTGTGGCGTTTTCTCTACCTCGTACGGGGGTGCGCAGGGGTGGTCTCCGAGCGCGGCGTCTACGCGGGCCATGGCGCGGCGCGTGGCAGGTGTGGCACTTCCTCGACCTCGTAGGGGGTGCGCAGGGGGCGGTCTCCGAGCGTGGCGTCGATGCGGGCCATGGCGCAGGGCGTGGCAGGTGTGGCACTTTCTTCGCCCCGTAGGGGGTGCGCAGGGGGTGGTCTCCGAGCGCGGCGTCTACGCGGGCCGCGGCGCAGGGCGTGGCAGGTGTGGCACTTTCTCGACCTCGTAGGGGGTGCGCAGGGGGTGGTCTCCGAGCGCGGCGTCTATGCGGGCCACGGCGCGGGGCGTGGCAGACACGGCGCATTCTCGACAGCACCGGGGGTTCGCAGGGAATGGTCCCCGAGCGGGGCGCTCATGCGGGCCATGGCGCAGGGCGTCGCAGACGCGGCATATTCTCGACGCCGCAGGGGGTGCGCAGGGGGTGGTCTCCCTATCTGTTGCGGCCTCGCAAAGTGTGGCAGGCGCGGCGCGTCCTCGCCGCCGCAGGGGGTGCGCTGGGAGCGGGCTCCCTATCCGTTGCGGCCTCGCAAAGCGTGGCAGGCGCGGCGTGTTCTCGACGCCGCAGGGGGTGCGCTGGGGGTGGTCTCCCTATCCGTTGCGGCCTCGCGCAGCGTGGCAGGCGCGGCACTTCCTCGACGCCGCAGGGGGTGCGCCGGGGGCGGTCCCCTATCCGTCGCGGGCTCGCGAAGCGTGGCAGGCGCGGCTATTCCTCGAGGCCGCAGGGGGTGCGCCGGGGGTGTCCCCCTGTCCGCTGCGGCCCCGCAAGGCGTGGCAGGCGCGGCACGTCCTCGGCGCCGCGGAGGGCGCGCCGGGGGCGGCTACGGCCACCAACATCATTCTCACGCGCTTCACTTCAGCTATCGTCACTCCAGCCATAATATAAATATGCGGGGTTCTGCGGTGGCGCAATTTTCTCACGCCCTCTTCTTCGCGCAATCGCTGGTAAAACAAACGCGGGCGCGGCCGCCCGTCGGGTACCCCTTCCCGCGACAATAACAACGGGCACGAGTCCGCAGGCGCGAAGCATTTACACTTACGATGCCTTCTCACACGCGCGGGATCTGGAGCGCCGCCGTTGGCAGGCGCAGCAACGACGGCGAGGACCGCTGGCCGGGCCGCACTACTGGCGGCAGACGAATTAGAAACACCAGGCACAAGGCCACCGGGGGCGTCACGTAGCGACAGCTGCACAGGGCAGGCTTGCGCGCCGACGCCTGCAGAAGCAGCGCGTTTAGAAGGTGATGCCGAAGACGCTGAAGACGAGCTCGACGACGAAGAAGCATAATAATACTTGGAAGGTAGACCCGAAGAAACCTCCACTTGGAGACGTTTGACGTACTTGGTCAAGTTTTTGATCACCTTGTCCATCTTCACTTGGAGCTTGGCCTTCTCTACCTCCAGCCTGCCGATATTTTTCTGGATACAGCGCGTGCCTTTCGGCATTGTGCGCGCCAGGTGTTCAGCTGAGGCTGGCAAGTACGACTAGTGCCAAAATGCTGACGGACGATGGGGTGAGCTACGCGCCGGTATATTCAGCTACAGACGACGGCGTGAATCCAGGACCGACGAGAAGTAATCGCACCCCCGACATGAAGCAACAGCGCCAGCATCAGCGCAATCGTCATTTTCAGTGCCAGCGTCATTCGTCAACGTCATCATCAGCGTCGTCTTCGCAATCATCATCATCACCCTCATCATCAAGATCAACCAGATCATCGTCATCCTCATCGTCATCGTCGTCGTCATCATCGTCATCACCATCAGCATCATCGTCATCGTCATGCTCATCGTCATCATCATCATCGTCGTCGTCATCATCGTTATCCTTCTCCTCTTCCTCATCTTCCCCGTCCTCATCATATTCATCATGAGCACCACCACCAGCACCACCACCACCACCATCATCATCATCACCACCATCAGCATCAGCATCAGCACCACCATCATTATCATCATCGTCGTCGTCATCACCATCATCCTCATCATCATCGCCACCATCATCATCATCATCATCATCATCCTTGTCGTCGTCTACATCATCATCATCATCAGCATCATCGTCATCATCATCACCGCCGTGGCCATTGTCATCGTAATCGTTGTTATCACCAACACCATCGTCATCAGCATCATCATCAACGACATCATCAGCATCGTCGTCATCGTCAGGATTGATGAACAAAGGGGCATCCTGGGCATTGTCATCAGCATAGTTGTCATCACCAACGTTCCGAATAGCTGTCAGGGCATCCCATTGCGGGGATAATGCAAAATCCCACGAGCCCGTTGGACGCAAGTACAATACAGGGTCATAGATCCCCTCCTCCTCCTCTTTCCCCTCTCCTCCTCCTCTCTCCTCCTCGTTCCCCCTCCCCTTCCTCCTCCCTGCTCCTCCTCTTTCCTCCTGTATCCTCCTCCTCCTCCTCATCTCTCCTCCTCCTCCTCTCTCCTCTCTCCTCCCCTCCTCCTCCTTCTCCTCCCTCATCCTCCTCCTCCTCCTCCTCCTCCTCCTCCTCCTCCTCCTCCTCATCCGCTTCCTCCTCATCCTTCTCCGTCTACCCATAGGCGCGATGCTTCAAACATGCCCGTATCTGCTATGCAGTGCTATGCTACGAAATGCGATGCTACGCAATGCTATGCCTCAACAGCCAATGCAATGTCATGCTATGATACGAAATGCGATGCTGTGCAATGCTATGACGTGGTATGCAGTGTTATGCTATGCTGTGATGCAATGCTATGCAGTGCTTTGCTCTGTCATGGCTACGCATTGCTATGCTTTAATATGCTATGCAATGCCATGCTATGACACGCTATGAAGTGCGATGGAGGAGGCTGCCACTACCTTGAATACCATTGAGGTCAACCCAGGCGGAGGGTGGCGGAAAAGTTGGCGGAAAGACGGCGGAAGGGCGGCGGACGGGTGGCGGAAGGGCGGCGGAAGCGCGGCGGAAGGGCGCGGCGGACGGGCGGCGGCAGGGCGGAGAAGGCAGCGGAAAAGGCGGCGGAAAAGCGGCGGAAAAGGTCGCGGAAGGGCGGCGGAAGGTTTGCGGAATGGCGGCGGAAGGGTGGCGGAAGGGCGGCGGAAAGGCGGTGGAAAGGTGGCGGAAGGGTGGCCCAACGACGGCGGACAGTCGGAAGAAGCGGCGGGGGGCGGCGGAAAAGCGTTGGAAAGACGGCGGGCTTCCCGAGCCGTCACGGAAGGATTTCCATTGAATTCTTGCAAATCCTGGGCATAGAAAGACCAGAACCCAGAAACTGAAGAAACGCCGAGACGCCAGGAACCCAGGAGTCGTTGAAACTTGAAGATTTCCTGGGGTCCATAGAAATCAAAGAATCTATAGAACCCCCGAACTGTAGGAAATCAGAAATCCAGAAACGCTGCATGTGGAATCCACGGCTTTAGAAATCTCAAGGATCCAGAGAAACCTAGTAGTAATCCTTTAGGAATCCTTAGGAATCTCTTCGGAATCCTAAAGGGTCCTTAGAAATCCCGTCGGAATCGTTCGGATCCCCCGGAATCTGTAGGAATCCCTCGGGAATCCCCAGGACCCCCTGAGGAACCTTCGGGATCCTCACGGCCCCCTGAAACACCGCTGGGAATCCTGAGGATTCCCTGAGGAATCATCGGGCATCCTTTGCAACCCGCAGGAACCCCTCAGGAATATCTGATAATTCTTGGGGGTCGGGAGAGGCGGGTGCGAAGCGGTGCACATAATATGGTATTCCGATACCCTGTCCGCTCTGTCGGGGCCTCCCTTGTCCCCCCTTCTTCCTATCCATTGTCTCTCCCTTTCCCCTCCTGTTTTGAAATTTCCATCGCTTTTCCTCAGCATGTCCTTCCATACTCCCTCCCTTTTTTCTTTCCTTCCCCTATCCTTCTCCCCCCTTCTTTTCCCTTCCTTGTCCGTCCCTTTTCCCTTCCTTGTCCGTCCCTTTTCCCTTCCTTGTTCTTTATATGTTCCGTTCCTTTTCACTTCCCTTTTCCATCCCTTTGTTCAATGTATTGTCCCTCCCGTTTCCTCTCCAATCCTTCCATTTTCTATCCTTTTTCGTAAATGTTTCCTCCCGTTTCCCTTCCTTGTCCTTCCTTTCCCTGCCGTTTTCCCTTTCTTTTCTTTCCTTGCCCTACCGTTGTCCCTCCCATTTTCCCTTCCTTTCATTTTCCCTCGCTGTCCCGTCACTTGTTCCGTATATGTTCCCTTCCTTTTCCTCCCCTCTCCTTCCCGCCCTTTGTCCTGCCTCTTCCTTCCCGTTTCCCTTCCTTTCCCCCCCCCCATCATTCCCTTTCCTTCCCGTTTCCTTCCCTGTTCCCTCCCTTTTTCCTTCCTTTTCCTTTCCCTCCCTTTTTCTTTTCATTTCCCTCCCTTTCCCCCCCTTTTTCCGTCCCCTTCCATCCCTTGTCCTCCCCTGTCCTTGCCTTTTTTTCCATAATTTGTTCCATCCCTTTTTCCATCCTTTTTTCCCTTTCATGTCCCTCCTTTTTCCCTCCCTTTCCCCTCCCTTTCCCTCCCTTTTTCCATCTCTTTTCCCTCCCTTGTTCCCTGTCTTTTCACTCCCTTTTCCCTCCCTGTTTCCATCTCTTTTCCCTCCCTTTTCCTTCCCGTTTTCTTTTCTTGTTTCCAACCCTTTTCCTTCTCAGTCCTTCCCTTTAGCAACCCTCCCTTTTCACTTTTTCCCGGGCCGAATGAAGGGCAGGGGCGGCCCGCGGAATCAATTAACTCCGGAATTAAGTGATTTTGCGGCTGGGTGGACGCAGCACTCATAGAGTGACTTAACTGCGGATGTAAGTCGTCGTGAAGGTGGTAGCAATACAAAAGGAGAGAATCACTCAACTTCGGAGTTAAGTGATAATTACCTTGCTGGTTTCAGTGTTTTTCAGTCGCATCCGCCCCCCCCGTGGCTCTGGTACCGCTCTGGGGACCTCGCGAAGCGAGAGGAACCCATTGGTTTTCCTCCGGCTTTGAAGGATGTTAGCATTCTCGCCTTTTCGGGCTTCCAACGCTCTAAGACGGCCGAAGAGGTGGCCAAAAACGACCCGAGACGGCCCAAGAGGCCGCCAAAGACATCGGACAACAGACCCTCCAGACGACCCAAGAGTAAAACAGGGCTAGGATCGGGATAAATCGATCCAGAGCGTTCCAGAGCGCTCTCGGAGCGTTCCGGAACGCTCTGGAGCGGCCGCGGCGCCCAATACATCCTCCAAACCCGCCGATTCTCAGAGATTTCGAGTTATCCCGATCCGATTTTGTCCCGATCTTCGCGACGTTTGATCAAGACGACCCAAGAGGGCCCCAAGAGTGCCCCAAAAGAAAGAACACAAGCAGACATGTTGAACATTCCGCCCCGAGCCGGTCCTGAGAGCCCCCCAGAGGCCCCCGAGGCTCCCCCAGGGCGCCCAAGAGGCCCCCCAGTCTCCCCAAGAGGCCCCCCAGCAACCCACCAAGAGCCCTCCAAGAGTTGCACGGTTTCCCCCGGGGCCGTAGGCGACCCGAGGAGGAGGAGGAGGAGGAGGAGGAGGAGGAGGAGGAGGAGGAGGAGGAGGAGGAGGCCGAGGAGGAGGAGGAGGAGGAGAAGGACAAGGAGGACAAAGAGGACAAGGAGGACAAGGAGGACAAGGAGGACAAGGAGGACAAGGAGGACAAGGAGTAGGAGGAGGAGGAGGAGGAAGAAAGGACGAAGAGGAGGAGGAAAAACACGAGGAGGAGGAGGAGGAGGAGGATGAGGGTCGCCTAAGCCCTTCGGAGAAACCCTCCACCAATAGTCCCCAAGGATGCATCCAAAGATACCCTCAGATGCATCCAACAAGCCTCTGAACAACAGCCCAGGCACGGTTACGGGATGGGCCGAGGGTCACTAAATATTCGAACCGATGCAGGGCCAGATTCCAATGCGAACATACATTTCTCAATCTTATCACGAACTGAGCCCGATACAGGTCTAGGCGGCGTGAGCGCAACAGGGAACATGCCGCTTTCGAAACGCTGGTGCGGATCTAGTCTACACGGCCGCTAAGTTGGAATGGCGTCTGCATTCCAGCGTGGCCGGTGATGGTGTCTCGTTCTATTCTACCCAGTTGTATTCTACCGCTGCGACGGTCTGCAGCGCAAAGGGTTGTCTCTGGACCGTTCGAGTCAGGCACGAGCGTACGGCTGCCAAGGTCAACCCAATCAAAACGGTGACGCCTATCAAGGGCCCGAGCGAGGGCGAACCAACATACTGCGACTGCAGATACAACATGGACCGTGCCTGGCTGACACTCTTGACCATGAGATGCGCCTCATAAACCAGCCGACTGAGAGAGGACGGGACGCTCGACATGTTCACTCTGTGGACAGCGCCGCCGGAGACGATAAGTCCTGAACATCCTGGACATGCTTTCCCAAAAGACTCTGGTCCGTAACTGGGCAAATAGAGCACAGTGGCGTGGGAGCAAACATACAACTCCAGAATCAACGCAGTATAAGATTGCTGATCTTTAGGGAAGCCCAGATCCACTTCCCTCAAGTCGGAGATGCGAAGGCATTCTGCGAACAGTCCACGCTTGTTGTCACAGACGGTCCTCATGATCTTCTTCACAATTGTCTGCGGCATTCCACTCATAATGAAAAGCTTGGTTGAATTCTCTGGACCAATGGCCGGGGCCAAGGTGGTCTCGTTAATGTAGTGGTTCACCCACTGCACGAGGCTCTTGTCCACGACCGTCGCTTTTGGATTCAGGGAATCTGCCGCCCTCTTGTGCGCGGGCCACCAGGCTGCATGGCGTGCGGGTTCAGTATTCAACAGAGCCACGTCGCAAATCATCAAATCAATTATGCAAACACCCAAACCCCCGACGTCGTGACTTGTTCACAGCGTCGACTCCCAGAGGTCTCGACCCCTTCCCCAGGACCGGCTTCTCATCCCGAGTCGTCCTTTGACGGTCCCGAGGCCCGGTGAGGGCCCCCAGAGGCCGAAAAGAGTGCAACACTTCCCGTCGCGACTTTCTGACAACGCGAGGGGGTCTGGGTAACTCAAGAGGCCCAAGGACACACTAATAAATACACACAAATAAAAGGATTCCCCATATTTTCCTATATTTTCTGGGCTTCTGTCTTCCCCCCCACCGCCCATATTTTCCTATATTTTCGGGGGGTCGACGATTAATTGTGTCTGTGTGTGTTGTTTCCCCTCCTGAGTAACGTTGCCTGGGTCGCCTGACTTGGCGCACCGCGCCCCGCGGTGCGCGGCGCGCGGTGCTCTTCGTGTCCTCACTCCGCCGCCCAGGAGAGAAGGATTCCATCGCGGACCAGGCCGCGGCACACGAGGCGCGAGCATCGTCGCGCCCCCGCGGGGGACCGAATTAGAATTGGACATAGCTCGCCATCGCTCGGACGTCCATTCCCTGTGTTTTTTCGGCTTCGTGCGTGGTTTTTTCGCCAAATGATCAAGGATGCTCCTCGATGGTCCTCGCCGAAGGAAAAATGCACACGTCCGAACGATGCCAAGACGAGGCGCGATCATCATCGCGCCCCCGCGGGGGACCGAATTAGAATTGGACATCTGGGCGATTTCGAAAACCCTGAACCCACACGACGTTTTCATCTCTAGCGGGCACGCCTTCTACTTCCGCCGCCTTGCGCCGAGCTTCCGCCGGCGGAGGCGGCCTCGGTTTACTTCCGTCGACCTTCCGCCGCCTTCTGCGGCGGAAGAGGTGACAACGCCTTCGATCTTCGAAGGCAAGGCCATTTCTGGAACGCCCCATATCGCAACCTTGGTAACAACTCGACGAAGGGCAACAGTGGCATCTGCTGGGCTGTCCTGATTCCCCGAATCCTCAGGAATGCTCAGCATCTCAACGTCTGAATTCTACGCTGCTCAGCTTCTCACGAAATCGTAAGTCACACTAGCCCCATTCAGGGCGTGGGTGGTTTGAGTTGGAGCTAGTTATTTTGATATCTTACTTTCCCTCGGGGCAGAGGTTGACCTCCCCCTTACCCCCTCTCCCTGGTTCTGGAGGGGCCCGAACGCAAGCGGTCAGAGCGTCCAAGATGGCCGAAGATGGCACAAGAGGGCCCCAAATAGCCCAAGAAGGCCTCCAAGATTTGAGCAGGGACCGACCGTCCTGGCATTCCTACAGGACTACAACGAAAAGTTCTTAGAACCAAAGACGGTTCTAATAACAATAACAATATTCTTAGAACATAGGCCCGATGTAATAGAACAAGACAGTCTCAGCCAGACAATGTCCTATGAACGTTTCACGCAGACCATGAACAGTCTTTGGCACGCCTACAGCAAAGCCAGGACGCTTCGTCACTCCTTGAAAGATCTCACAAGGTAGCCTGGTATGGTTCAAGATAGCGTCCAGCATGCCTATCATATGCCCCGAGGCAGCGAGCCTGATAATGCGTACGTCTAAGTATGAGTATGAGTACTATGAATGAGTTTGAGCAAAGTGGGTAGGAAGATGAGTGAGTCTGAGCGCTAGCGAGTCTGAGTATGAGCGCCTAGGTGAGTGGGTCTGGGTAGGTAGGCATGGAGGGTATGAGTGGGAAAGGGAGAAGGGAGATGGGGATAAGAACCCGATGCGGGGAAAGAACAATTGATGCGCGCTCGTGCAGCCACGATCCCGTTGAGAATGCGCTGGTTCTGCGCGCACGAGGCTGTGAAAACCACGCTCGCTCATAACATACGCCCCTGGCTGTGTCCTTTTCTTGAACAAAGCCTTCCTTTCTTACGGGACCTGCTGGCAGAACAACCAACCATCCAACCAAACGCAGCCGACCAACGGATCTGCAAGCCAACCCAACGCAACCAGGTTACCAACCACCCGGCCCAACAAGCCCAGCCTGCCATGCAGCAGCTCAGAGAAAGCCCAGGCACGGGAGGCGAAGCCCCTCATATCATCATGTTGACGAAGATGTACGCACGCATAACGCTGCCCCAGATCGAGGAGCAAGGGAGCAGCAGCTGCATGAATCGATGCGCTGAAATCCGTAAAAAGGTGTGTGATAGGCACCTCTGGCCCACGCATTCCAAAAGCACTGCCAATCATGAGGTTGCCGACGGGGCTCGTCCGAAACAGGCCCTCCGTCCAGTCGTCAGAGCAACCGGAACCGCTCGCAGCATCTGGTATAGACTCCATTATCGAACGATTCAGGGCGACGATCTCAAAATCCCTCCAATCGAACGGCTGCGGCACGTGCGCCACAGGCCAGGATGAGTCATTCAACCGAAAAATGTCATCAAACTGCAGCGACCTCGTACGATACATGTTGTTAGTTCCCTTCACTAATGTTTCCATAAATTCTGCATCGTCACAAGCTGTACTGTTCAATCCACACCCGGCTAAATCATGGTGTCCCACAACTGGTGGCAAAAGAAGCCTGCAACCTAGAGATCTTGCAATAAACGCAGCACGACACGCCCCAACGACTTGATTCCCAAAGCCGCTGTGGCTCGCGTACGAGAGATTACAAGAGGTGCCATTCCAAGCGCTCGCCTTGTGAATTCGCTAGCCCACACGGCCAAATGCGCATTAGAACATCTGCTGAAATTGCCCGAGACATCCCCAACCAATTCTCAACGCGAGGCGACAATTTGCATGACCGCTCCATATCATCGAAGAATACAGTGCGAGATATGCACAATCTGAGTGGCCCTGAACTCCGCCGGTGCACAATCTGACTGCACGATACGTAAAGGCAGATGCGCGGTTCGAGACCCCCGACTCGGGGGTTGCTGAAGGTACCCCTGGCCGAAGGTGTCCCAAACTTGTTGCTTCATTTTGGAGCCCCTCGGGGCCCCCTGGGCCTCGTGAGGGGTGCTCTGGAGGCCGTGGGGGTCTCCCTGTAACCCTAGGGGACCTTGGGCCAAGGGCATTTCAAGCAACACCCGATCGACGGAGCCGCGGGAGGTCCCAAGCTACCAGCCTGGAACATATCCCCATCCCTATGCTGGGCATCGCCTCGTCACGATGGCGATGTTGGGGATTTCCTCAGTTTCTGAGGGTGCGTCCCTAAGATTGCCATCTTCTTTTAGCGTGTCAATCTCAGGGATTGACACGCGAAAAGAAGATGGCAGGGACCGATAAGATCACGATCGAAGGGATACAATATCTTTAGATACGCTCGAAGTGATAAGTGATATAAGATCGCGATCGAAGGGATGCAAGATCTTCAGGGATCGATAAGATTGTCAAGTGATCGAAGGGCTACACGATCTTTAGATACGCTCGAGGCTGGTGCTCAAGCGATCCGCGCTGTCTTGCCCTCCGCCGCGCATGCCGGGAGCCCACCACAAAGCAGCGGCCACCATCTGGGCACTCTCGCAGTCCCCGACCGGAGCCGCGCGGGGCCTCGCCCTCACCCGCGCCGCCCTCCTCCCGGCCGTGCCTCCCGGGAGCGCGCGGAGATGACGGCGGCTGGGCGGCTCGCAGCCCCCCGAGGGAGGGGCGAGGTCTCGCCCTCGTCTGCGCTGCCCCGCGCTCCGCCTCGCCTCCCGGGAGTCCACGGGTGTGGCGACAATTTTGCGCACTTCGCAGCCCCCTAACGGAGCCGCTGGGTCCAGCCTGGATCTGCGTCGTCCTGCACTCCGCCGTGCCTCCCAGAAACCCGAGAAAAAAATTAACTGCACAATACGCAACCCCCGACGGAGCCGCGAGATCTCGAACAATCCGCGCTGCCCTCCTCCCAGCCGTGCTTCCCAGGATCCCATGGAAGTGGCGACAACTGTGCAGTTCGCAGCCCCCGACAGAACCGCGAGGTCGCCTCCACCCGCGCTGCCCTCTACTCCGCCGTGCCGCCCAGGAGCCGGCGGAAGTGGCGACAATGGCGCAATTCGCAGCCACCGAAAGAGCCGCGAGGTCTCGCCTTCGTCCGCGCTGCCACCCACTCCGCCATGCCTCCAAGGAGCCCACGGAAGTGGCGACAGTTGCGCACTGGCAGCCCCCGAGGGAGCGCACCGAATGCAGGAGGAGGTAAGAGGAGGGAGGAGGTGGGGGAAGACGCGCAAGCAATGCTTTATTCAAAATGAGGACCCAGCACTGCATGGGTTGGGAAAACTCTGGATATCTTCACATTCTGATTCTACTAGCTCGCACCGGCCCGGGAATCCAGGGAAGGCGTCTCTGGAGACATGATGGTACTATAGCGAGTGTTTCGGCCGCTCGGACAAGGCGTGCGATGGCTTGAAAAGCGCCGAAAGGCAGTGATCCCATACGGGTGGTGTTATGTTGGGTGTGTCCCCCTACAGGCGGATTTTGGACGAACGCAGAGTAGTCGAAAAATATTCACTAATACTCAAATATAATCAAAAATCGATTCCAGACTATTTGTTTTGACTATGTTTGCGTATTCCTCCTGTGGAGGGACAGGCCCGACTTAAGGCCACTGGGCCATCACACTGCCCTACAGGCCCAGGGAGCAGGGCCCTCCGCCGGGCTCGCAAGACGGCCGACTGGATTCTCATTCTGCATTGCGTGTTCCTTGGACCCTCGGCCGCCCGTAGCCAGCCTTAGGTCGGGCGTGTCCCCCTGCAGGCGGATTTGGGAGGAAACATAAAATGTTCAAACATGCTCAAAACATAATGTCAAAACATCATCAAACATCGTCCCCAGGCTATTTTGTCCCTCCTGCAGAGGGACATGCCCGACTGAAAGCCAGCCTCTCAAGACAGCTCAGAGGAGCCCCCGCGCACTTGGTGGGCCGTGGACCCGCGGGAGCCCTCAGCGCCTCCCCCCAACCGCTAGACGTGCCCCAGCTTGGAAGCACGCCTCGCGCACGACGTGCCCCATCCAATGTGCCCCCCCCCCAGGGGCCGTCAGCTGGTCGGGTCGGGCGAAAGGAGGGGATAGCAAAGGGGGGATTGAGAATCAGCTCACGTAGCTGACTTTCCCGGCGCCCGGAGGCGCCCATGTATCGAGGAATGGGCCCCTCGGCGGGGCCGGAACCAGCTGCATGCAGCAGATTTCGTAGCTCCCCCTTTCCCAATCCCCCCCTTTCGTCCGGCCCGAGCTGGGCCCTCAAAGTGTCTCAAGGGAGTGTCATTTCGGCACGCATGCCTCGCGCACTTCGTGGCCCATGGATACACATTTCCATCTCGGATCACTCCTCAAGCACTTCGTGCCCCATGGGCCCTCGCAAATTTTCAGCTGGCCCCTCAACATGGTTCCATTCTAGCACGCGCACACACAAAACAAATAAGAGAAACTGCACGCACGCACGCGCGCACTCACGCACCCACACACGCAAAAACACACATACACACACACACGCACGCACGCACATGTACTACTTCCCGGCCAGCTGGGTGAACACAACGAGTCTTGATTAGGGTGAGACTCGCCTAGATCAATTATCTTCAAATCGTTGCCATCGGGTGGTCGGGACGTGGCCGACGCAAGCCACGCGAAAGCGGGGGGCGGAGCCAGTGCGCGAAGAATGAAAACCAGCAGCATGCAGCGGGGTGCGGGCGAACCGCTCGAAGAGTGCAGGAGCGGCCCGGAAAAAACGCCACCGAACGCGACTCGCTCACGAGCGCGGCGCGGGCGCACCAGCGGCAGGGGGGTGACCACTGCGGGGAGGGCCTGCCCAGCTGCGGAGGCAGGGGACGGCCGAGGAGCGGCCAACCGGGCAAGCAGACGGCCTGGGGGGAGCAGCAGCAGCCCAGATTCGAGGGGCGCGCTCCACTACTCGCGCGAGGTAGCTACGCACAAAGGGCCTGACTCCGCCGCGGGGGATTCACGAACCATTAGATGTTGGTCGAGCGCGCCCCCCTGCTGGCGGATGTCGGGCGAAAGATAAAACATTGTCAAGACACACTCAACAGTAAACCCAAACTGATCAAGAGATCGTCCCCCGACTATTTTTCCGACTATTGTCGGATCTCCCTCCTGCAGAAAGACAGGCCCAACCTAATACTAGCGAGACAGGAGCACATGCTGTTAGACAGGAGCACGTGCTGTTCTGACGTTTGCGAGTGGGCACCCTGCCAGTAGCGAAACGCCTTCGGTGATTTTTCAGGAGGCAGATCAACAGGAGCACATGCTCTTCTGACGTTTGCGAGTGGGCACCCTGTCAGTAGCGAAACGCCTTCGGTGATTTTTAGGAGGCAGATCAACAGGAACGCATGCTCTTCTGACGTTTGCGAGTGGGCACCCTGCCAGTAGCGAAACGCCTTCGGTGATTTTTCAGGAGGCAGATAGACAGGAGCACATGCTCTTCTGACGTTTGCGACGGGGGCACCCTGCCAGTAGCGAAACGCCTTCGGTGATTTTCAGGAGGCGGATAGACAGGAGCACATGCTCTCCTGACGTTTGCGACGGGGGGCACCCCGCCAGTAGCGAAACGCCCGTCGGCGATCTCTGTAGGAGGCAGAGGAGCGGGGCGACCCCCTGGGGAGCCACGACGCATCCGGGACCCGGGCTCCATCGGGCATGTCCTCCTGCGGGCGGGTCTTGGGCGAAACCTCGGGCATATCGTCAGACATAGTGATAACATCGGGCGAAACATTGGGCGGAACATCGGGCGAAAAAGTGGGCGCGGAAATTCAAACGTGGCCCGACATCGTCGAGAACTCGTCCCCAGACTATCTCCCAGCCATTTCTCGGAAGATCCCTCCTGTAGAGGGACACGCCCGACTCAAGACGAAGCCGGGACCATGGGGAGGGGGGATCGGCGGTGGAAAAGCCTCCCTTTCGTAAGCCTCCCCTGAGTGAAAACGGCCTGGGGTCGAAACCGACCGATCTGTACCCGCAAAAAAGTGACGGCCGCGACGCCCCCTCGCGAACCGAAAACGGCCACTTCCTGCATCGACGTGCCGCGGCAGGAGGTCCATCAGCCTCCGGAGGGCGGGCGGGCGGGCGGCGGGGGGAAGCGCCGACGGTCCGAGGCGCCCCGGGGCGAGGCGCCCCGGGGCGAGGCCCCGGGCGACGGCCCGAGGAGGGGGGCGCGCCGCCGAGCGGAGAGCGGCGCGCGGGGGGGAGCGGCGCAGCACGGCGAGGGCGAGGGGGGCGGGGCGCCGCCCGCGGGCGCGCCCGCGGCAACCGAGGCCGAGCGGCTCCCGGGAGGGGCCCACGGGCAGCGGCGGCCAGAGGCAGGCGGGGCACTCCGCGCGGCGGGGGCGCCCCCACGCGCCCGAGGCGGGGCCGCGCGGGGCGCCGCGCGTGCCGCTGGGGCGGCGGGCGGGCGGGCGGGCCGCTTGGGGGCGCCACACGCCGGCGAGGGAAGGAGAGGGGTCTCTGTGGAGCAGGGACCGACCGTCCCGGCATTCCTAGGGTCCTACCACGAGATGTTCTTAAAGAACCCAAGATTGTTCTGAGAACATTTCGTGGGGACCACAAAAAGTTCTTAGAACATTGGTGGGTGGGGCTACAGGCGAGCCGGGACGCTTCGCCACTGCTTGAGTCTTCGAGGCCAAAGGGCGTCGCGACCTCGCGCCGTGGCTCACGCGGGCGGCCGGCTCGGCACAGCGCGCACGCCGGAAGCAGGGGCGCTCTCACGCGCGACCTCGCACGGGCAGCCCACGCGCGACGAACCCGTTGTGCTGCGCCGCTCACACAGGCACACAAGGGCAAGAGAGAGAAAGAGAGAGAGAGAGAGAGAGAGCAGAGCCAACGACGGACTCTGCGAGCGGGAGGGCAGCAGCAGCGAGCGCCGAGGGGCTGTGCAGGCTGTGCTCTCGTGCCGTGCATCGGCGGGGAGCCAGCGCAAGCGGGGACCACAGATGAGGCCACCGGCGCGCGGGCGAAGAACGAGCAGCAGAACGAGCAGCGCACCGCTGGGCGTGGCGAGCAGCAGGCCAAGCCAACAGCAGCCCGTGCCAAGAAGCCCGGGGGTGGAGGCAACGACGCCGCGGGCGGGCCCCTGGGCCGTCCCTCCCAGGCCATCCGGCCGCTCCGATTTTTCGGGGCGCGCGTGTCTCAAGAGCTCTGGACAACTTCCCTCTAGGGCCCGCTTTTCGTCCCGAGTCGTTTTCTGAAGGTCCCGAGGCCCGGCGAGGGCCCCCGGAGGCCGAACGTAGCCCCAAACCCGCCGCTCCAATCTGTTGCGCGGCGCCGCAGCTCTGGGCTGCTGCGCCGGGCACCAAAGCGGCGTCGCAGGACACTGCCGGGTCCTGGGCGAAGCGGGGCGGCGGCCCGGAGCGGGAGGGGCCACGCTTCTCGAGGCAAACTCGCGGGCGGCGGGGCCAAAGGCCCACGTCCTGTCCATCGGTGATGGACGGACCCCCTTTTTAATCAAGCGTGGCTTAATGAAAACGACCTCGGGCCCAAACCTGGCGGGCGCAAGCCTGGAAAATGACGGACGCGGCGCCCTCTCGAGAACCGAGAACGGACAATTCACGAATCGACGTCAGGGGGAGGGTCCTGTCCGCCCCCGGGTCCAACGGCCGCCACCCCGAGTGCGCTAGGCACTCGCAATCAGCGGGGATGGCGCCGATGCAGGGACGCGAGGAGCCCGGAATGCCCAAACGTCCTCCGCAAAGGGGGGAAGCGGGGAGGGGCAGGGTGCCCTGCCCCGGGCAGGGTGAGAGGGGGCGGAGGAAGCGACGAGAAGAGGCGAACAGAGGGCGGAAAGGGGCGAGCCACCCGAGGGGGTTTGACCGGCCAGCGAGGCCAGCCAGGCGACTCCGCCGAAGTGGACCGGAAGTGGCGCCGACGGGTTGCGAGAGAAGGGGGGGGATGAACGACGCGAAGGGGGGGAGAGGGGCGAAACAGGCGGCGCGTGGCGGGGCGTCCAGCCCGCGTCCCGCGCACAAGAGCACCCCGATGTGCCTGCGAAGGCCCGTCGTTTTGGCGTGGGGGGACAATGTGGCCTGGCGGGCCGGGAATTTAGGCTGAGCGTGGGGTTGGAGCTCGCCGCGTTGTTGTCAACACTGCCGCTGGGATCCGTTGCGGTGCCCACGTCGGCGTCGCTGGAACACGTCGCTCGTTACGCACGAAGGTGCGCTGATCCTGCTGAAGCCCGCGGTGTTGCTCCTGGCGGCTTTGCTGGAGTACGTCGTGCGGCCGGCGGTGGTGCTGCTGAAGTCCGCCCTGCTGCTCGAGGCGGTGCGGTTGGAGTATGTCTTGCTGCGCGCGCTGGTGCCGCTGGAGTCCGTCGTATGACCCAAGGTGATGCTGCTGGAGTCCGACTTGCTGCTCGCGGTGGTGTTGCCGGAGTCCATCGTGCTACTCGGGATGATGTTGCCAGAGACTCCGTCGTGCTGCTCAAGATGGTAATGCTGGAATCCGCCGCGCTACTCACTGCGGTCCTGCTGGACCCCGTCGCAATGTCACGGGGATGCTGCTCGTGTCCATCGTACTGCTCGTGGTGATGACGCTGAAGTCCGCAGTGCTCCTGTCGAAGGCGCTGCTAGAGCCCGTCGTACTGATCGCGATGATATTGCTGGAACCCGTCGTGCTCCTCGCGATGATGCTGGTTGGATCCACCGTGCTGCTCGTGTTGATGATGCTGGAATCCGTCATCATGTACACGGTGATGTTGCTGGGACGTCATGTTGCGCACGATGATGATGCTGGAGTCCGTCGCGCGGCCCGTGGAAGCGCTGCGGAGTTCCGCGGTGCTGCTCACACGGGGGCTGATGAAATCCGTGGTGGAACTCGCAATGGTACTGCAAACATCCACCGTGCAAGATGAAGAAGAGACAGACAGGGCGGCCGCGAAGGACAGGAGGAGGCGGAGGGCACTCATACGCGGGAGAATTCAACACTGAGCAAACGCACGCAACTCAGGAGGGACAAAAAAAACACTACCGCCAGCTAGAGGGATGGCCAGTCTCTCCCTTCGAGCTGGTGGCACCTCCTTCCGGGAACTCTATGGAGGCATGCCCGGAACGAGGTGCCACCGGCCCGAGAGGGTGGGACAGCCACCCCCCTAGCTGGTGGCAGTGTCATGTCGGGCATGTCCCCCTATATAGGCGGATGTCGGACTTAAAGCAAGACACACCCAACAAAGATTCGGGAATTGCCAAAACTTGGCGGCGCGCACAAGGGGGTGAGGGGAGGGGGGGGCTTCTTAGAAGGCTGCTTCTTAGGGCGCCGGCCTCACATCTATAGATGAGGCCCGCGCCTTCTAAGAAGCAGGGGTGCTTCTAAGAAGCCCTCCCCCCTCTCCCACACCCCTCTGCGCGTGGCTGAAAAACATGCTCCAGAAGTCGTCCCCCTACTATTTGTCGTTGGCCACTTTGGAATGCATTCCTCTGGTCTCTGGTGAGCAACGCGCGTGCTTGCTCGCAGCACAACCGGGGGCATGTCCCCCTATACAGGCGGATGTTGTACGTAGAACAAAACACACCCAACAAAGATCCGGGCATTGCCAGAAAATGCTCCAACAATCGTCCCCCTACTATTTTTGTTGGCCACTTTGGAACCCATCAAAGATTCGGGAATTGCAGAAAAAAAATGCTCCAAAACTCGTCCCCCTATAATCTTTTGGGGCCACTTTGGAATGCACTCCTCTGGTCTCCGGTGAGCGACGCGCGTGCCTGCTCGCAGCACGACCGGGGGCGCGCGAGTGCGACCGCAGAGCCGGCGGGCCGCGAGGGACGCTGGGCACACCAGGATATTAAGTCGGGCGTGACCCCCTACAGTCGGGGATGGACAGACCTCCCTTTAGTAAAACGTGGTTTAGTGAAAACGACCTGAGGCCCAAACCTGGCGGGCTCAAGCCTGGAAAATAACGGCCGCGGCGCCCTCTCGAGAGCCGACAACGGACAAGTCACTTATCGACGTGTCACTGTTGGGGGTTCTGTCCGCCCTCGATACAGGGGGATTTTTCGACGAGAACTAAAACATGCTCAACAAAATCCCCCAAAGTGGCAGAACACATCTAAAAAAAGAAGCAATAATATCCAGAAGACTATTGTTTGACTATTGTTGGCTATTCCTCCTGTAGAGGGGCGGGCCCGACTCAACACTAGGAACAGGGGCGGGAAGAACTCTGAGGTCGGGCATGTCCCCCTGCCTGCGGATTTGGGACGAACGAAAAGCCACAACACACAGCCAGAAAATTATCAAAAACATGGACAACATGCTCGAGCCATCGTCCCCCGACGATGTTTTTTCACTGTTCCTGGACATTCCTCCCGAGTAGAGGGACGCGCCCGACCCAAAACAAATCGTAGAACGGCCGCGGAGGAGGAGGGGTAGGAAGGCACCAACTATACACCAACACCGATCCTGGCCAGGATCACCCTGGGCCCAGGATCGGTGTATACGCCCTCCTGCCTTGCGCAAGAAGGCATATACACCGATCCTGGGCCCAGGGTGATCCTGGGCCAGGATCGGTGTTGGTGTATAGTTGGTGCCCTCCGAAGGAGGGGGGGGAGAACTGGGTTTGGTGGGACCTGGCTTAGTGATGCGTACTGAAGGGCGCCCCCAAACCCCGTTCCACTGACCGGAACTGCCGTCACCCGAAACACCACCAGCTACGGCAAACCTGGTTTAATGACTCTGGCCAACTTGCGGGATCCGGGGCCCTACTTAGGAAATCGAACTCTATACACCGACGCTTCTTCCGGCCCTGCATTCGAATTTGCACTGGAGAGCGGATACTGGTGTATACAGGACGCTGGTGTACACGTTTTTCGTTGCTTTCCCCGGCACATCGGGGAAAAAAGTATACACCACACCACCCCAGCGTCGTCCTCGACCCCCCTGCGAGAAATCCTGGGATTGCAAAACGGCCCGCCACTGGTAATGTATATGTTCCAATTTGGGGATCTTCTGACCCGGGTCAATCCAGACCCGGGTCAGCAAGAAACCAAAAACTGCAATGCAGGAAACAAAACTGCAACGCAAATCTTCGCAAACCCAGGTCAGCCAATAGGCGCGACCGCCTCGCGGCCACGAGCGGCTCGCTGACCCGGGCCAACCAGAGGGGGTCTTCGCAGGATCCTGCAGGATCTGGCGCCCTGGCTGACCCCCGTTTGCATAGACCCCCGTCTCAAGGCTCCCGACCCGACATCCCGACCACTTTGAAGGGGAACTGGGACACACAAATAAATAGACACAAATAACCAGATTCCCCATATGTTCCTATACTTTCTGGGTTTCTGTCTTCCCCCCCACTTCCCATATGTTCCATATTTTCTGGGACCCCCGTCTCAAGGCTCCCGACCAGTTTCCGACTGCTGCCAACCGGGTCCCCTTGCCTGGGGCCCTGGCTATGCCTGGGAGGAGGGGGGGGGGGACA
>CAUYUJ010010136.1:97013-107013 GCA_963575745.1 Prorocentrum cordatum
CAGGAAACCTCACCGCACGGTCCGTCACCGCACGGTCTTGGGACCCTGGAGGCCCCTGTCGCCCGAGACATCCTCGGAGAGGAACTCGAGTCCCAAAACCGTGCGGTGACCCCGAATCCCCACTGACTCACCGCACGGTGTGGTCACCACACCGTTTGGGGGCCCGCGATTATTCAAGACGTACTTTTCTTGTGAAGGGAGCCGGGGCTGGTCACTGTAACTCCAGTCGTAGCTGGGATTGCCACCAGGTTGCCCGGATAATTCCCACTTCGACGGGATTGGTCCTCCTACCAGGGGGACCCCACCCCCTCCCCCTCCCTTCTGGAAAAAAGAGCTACAAGCGAGACCGTGCAGTAAACACGACTATGGAGGACTCGAACGAGGCAGGGCTATCTTGTAAACGCCCAGAGCTGTCCAGTAAGCGCCAGTCGTGGGGGCCGTGATGTTCTGTGCTCCCTTCAATCTAGATGCTTTCAATGTTTCTTGCCGCCCTCGCGTGATGTTAGGCTCCCTTAAGCGGAACTTGGAGGACGCACTTCGTGGAATTTTGCCCCGCGTGTAGTTACCCCGAGACCGCTTCTCCCCCGTGCGATCTTCACACGACAGCTTGGGGGAATGCCACTACCCAACAACTCCTCGGCCCCCCATGGGCATGCGGACAAACAACGACGACGACATACTTCGGGCCAGCGGAATGCGCGAAGCAATTCAATAACAGCGTCTGGAATGCTATGTGCAGCGCTCTGGAAAAACAGCACCGCTGCGCCAACGAGCTTCATGGTATAGTCTCCGACGGGCCGCATGGTGCCGCAAGCTTGTGCGTGCTGCCTGGCCGCCGACGCAACGAGAGAGCAGTCCGAGTGCTGCAGAACCCCGGCCGATCGGAACGAGCACAGTGCTCGAGCCCAAGAGACTACGCATGGCATACCTCATCCTTCGGGATCGGCCAAGAGGGTGGTGTCCAAGAGGGGGGGGTGCAAATCATGACCGGCGGCATGTGCGCGGCCCAGCGGGGGGGCCTGGGACGTAATGAAATAAGAAGAGGCGCCATGAGATCTGGGGAAAAATCATGGCCCGTGCCATGAACCCCCCCCCCAATCATCACCCCCCTCTTTTCCGCTCCCGAATCCTCTGCCTCCCACCCTTCTCCGCGTACCGTACGCCACATCTGCCGTGAAATCTGATCAGCTCGGCATGCTCCACATCGGTCGACCTTAAAACTACGAGGGAGTCGTAAGAGCAGACATGGCGACACTGCGCCGTCGCCGCGCGTCAAGACGTGGCGCTCGGTCCTCGCCTTGCGCGCAACTTCCCGAGGAAGAAATTGGGGGAAGAGGGAGGAGGAGGATGACAGAGGAAGGGTGACGGGGAGGATGAGGAGGAGGAGGACGAAGAGGAGGGGGAGGAAGAGGAAGAGGAGGAAGAGGAGCAGGACCAGGACCAGGAGCAGGTGCAGGAGCAGTTGGAGGAGGAGCAGGAGCAGGAGGGAGGAGGAGGAGGAGGACGAAGCAGGAGGGAGGGAGGGATCACATGAATTATAGCCTTCGCTTAGCATAAAAGGAGGGAGGAGGAGGAGGAGGAGGAGGAGGAGGAGGAGGAGGAGGAGGAGGAGGAGGAGGAGGAGGAGGAGGAGGAGGAGGAGGAGGAGGAGGGAGGAGGGGCAGGAGGGGAGCAGAGGGGCACCGTCGTCAGCCCATCCTCACCTCCTCGCGGCTCCTCGTGGGCGGCCGTGGGAACAACGGGGGCACCCCGTCCCCAACGGCTCCCACCTGCTCGTCCCTGGGCAGGTGAAGCCGTCGGAGGAGGAGGAGGAGGAGGAGGAGGAGGATCCCTTCCCTGCTGGCCCAGGGACGGCCGCGAGGGGCATCGGAGCCTCCTCTCACTGAAGAGGCTCAGGCGAGGACACGCAAACAAAGACTCGCATGAAGACCACCACTCCCAATGTCTTCACACAAATGATGGGCGTTCGTTGTTCCGTTCACGTACTGTAATTCCTCATACTTCTCTTGTGGGCGACTCTTCTTGTGCCGGTCTACTTTCCACACCTGACTCATCTCCTTTCGGTGAAACAGAGCCACCAGGCTCCAACGGGCCTGGCCCAAATTCCACCACGACCATAAACCATATAGACCTCCTAGATGGGGTCCGAGCAGGTGGTGTCGGGCGCCGCATCGGCGATGCACAAGCGACGTTGGCGATGCATCGGCGACGCCGGCGTAGAGGAAATCGGACTCCACATCGAACAACATCGCCGATGTATCAACAATGCGGCTCGGAGTCCCTCTGCCCAGACCCAACCCAGGAGGCCCAGAGACCACCACTGCGACCATCACACGAGGAGCTGTGCCACCGACGACCAGGCCTGGACCTAAACGTTTGTTGCTCGTGTTGTGTTCGTGCTGTTTTTCGTTTTGCTCTTCCTCCCTGCCAAAACGGAAAATAACGCACAGCCGAAGTCCAGCAAAACAGCGTTAGGTCCAGCCCTGTCTGCGGACACCGACGCCAGGGCTTCTGGGAGGCGGCCCTACGGCAGGGCCGCACTCGCACTCTCTCCTGCCATGGGTGGGGGCTCGGGGCCCGGGCTCGGGAGGGTTGCGTCGAGACGATGGGGTCGGGGGGGCAGGAGGCGCAGAAGGCAGAGGGATCTGGTCCGAGCAGGCACATCGGATGCTGCAGCTCCGAGGGGCAAAAATCCGGGGGATCGGCTCAAAGGGAAAGGGGGGGGGGAAACATCCAGCTGGCATCGACGCTACGTCGCCGATGGCATGTGGGCGAACGGCCCCCGATGGCGAACCCGCATGCCCCTGGGCGGGCCGGGTGGGCTATCAGGCCCCTATCTGCGATCAGTGGGCGATTGGGGGTCGATGCGTCTCCCCTGAGCCTTTTCCCCCTCCATATCCTGGATGGGGCAATAATCGCACCGCCCCCCCCCCCTTCGGATCCGCTAGGGGGGTTGGGCACGTGCTGTCGAAACGGGGGGAGGGGGGATTGGAGGAAGAGGAGGAGGACCAGGAGGGGGAGGAGGATGGAGGGGGGTGGGGTTGGGCAGGCTCAGTCAGAAGATTAATCTCTCCCTGATAAATCACCCACCCAGAATAGAGTTGCCCTTAAAGTTCCAGCGGTGGCGACAGGGGCCTGGGATTAGGTCGGGCATCATGCAGGGGGATTCAAGGCGAAACACAAATCAACCAAATTGAAAAATCATCGAAAATGGCAACATTGTTGACGATGTTTGAATCTTCCTCTTGCAGAGGGACACGCCCGACTTAAGACTGGCAGAAGCCGACGGCGCCGGGCCCCCCCCCAAAACGACGGGCCCAGCGCGAGTGGCCTGGCAGCCGCCTTGCGGGAGGCCCCTCTCTCATGAATGGCAAGCCCCGTGGGTCGGCCAGTGCCTTCGTGACGAAGGGGCCCAAGGGCACACAAGTAGATACACACATACCCCAGAATTCCCTACATGTTCCAAATATTTTCTGGGTTGTCGTCTTCCACCCCCCCATGTCCCATAGTTTCCCACATTTTTCCTGGGGATAGACGATTCATTGTGTCTGTGTGTTTTCCCCCTCCTAAATGACGGGAAGGACGAGGACACGAACCCGTGCATGCTCGCGCCGTGAACACAAATCAGGATGGGAAATTCTGCGCCCCCTTGGGCTTCGGCGGCCTTCGGCAGGCGCAGGGACCGTACAAGAACCAACGCAACCACTGGGGCCAGTGGGCGCGGGACGCGCTTGGACGCAATCACTGGGGCTTTCGGTGGAGCTCCCTATGGGGCCATGGAACGTGTGAGAGGTGTACCGATAAATGGGCGCGGGGCGCATGTGGACGCAGCCGTTAGGGCCTTCGGTGGGGCTCCCAAGTGGCGGCGGACCGTAGGAGGGGTGTGCCGAAAGAAAGGAGAGGGACACACGTGGACGCAACCACTGGGGCCTTCCGAGAAGCTCCCTATGGGGCCACGAAGCGTGTGAGGGGTGTGCCGACATGGGCGCGGGACGCGTGTGGACGCAATCACTGGGGCCTTCGGTGGGGATGCCTATGGGGCCACGAAACGTGTGAGGGGTGTGCCGAAATGGGTGCGGGACGCACGTGGACGCAGCCACTGCGGCCTTCGGGGAAGCTTCCTACAGGGCCACGAAACGTGTGAGGGGTGTGCCGACATGGGCGCGGCGCGCGTGTGGACGCAATCACTGGGGCCTTCGGTGGGGATGCCTATGGGGCCACGAAACGTGTGAGGGGTGTGCCGACATGGGCGCGGTGCGCGTGTGGACGCAATCACTGGGGCCTTCGGTGGGGCTCCCTATGGGGCCACGAAACGTGTGAGGGGTGTGCCGACATGGATGCCGGACGCACGTGGACGCAGCCACTGGGGCCTCTGGTGGAGCTCCCTACATCGGCACAATGAAAAACATTGAATTTCCATCACATCGTTCTCTCGCGGAAGCCGGCGGAAGTAAACCGAGGCGGGAAACGGCGGAAGGCCGTCGGAAGGCTTGCGGAAGACAGCGAAAATGATTACGCGCCGTCCGAGCCCCCCTCCGCCCGTAGAAGCCTGCCAGTGTAGTATCCTGCTGTGGGCTGGGCGGGCTCCCGCCTAACTTACTCCATTTGAAATATTATACTTGGAAATTCAACCAAGCTAAAATCCCACCCTATAAAATAGGGGGAACAAACATCCGGGGTCGTTCACGGATTCCGTCTTGGCGTGTCAGGATCGTTGTGAGGTCGTCTTGGTACCATATATCGGTCATGCTTGGATCGCGCACCCGTCGCGTGTCCATTCTGGGGCCACCCCGGGCGCGCGTGGATCCATCTTGTTGCCATCGGGCCATCTCGGCGACATTCGTGGCTCCATTGTGTGGTCATCTTCGGGTCGGCCTGAGACGGTCCAGAATCCATGGCGGGATCGTCTTGGGGTGGCGTCGTCCCAGGGTGGGCTTAACGTTATCGCCGTTGGCCTCAGGACCTCCTCGAACCATTTTGCGGCCATGGAGGCGCCTTGGGATCTCGCGCGCGCGAGCGCTCAGCACGCGCGCGCGACAACTCATCTCGCCGATGGGCGTGCACACCTGTACTTCTTGCTGCGAGCTTCCAAAAAAACTCTTGCTGGAGCCAAGTATGGGGCCACGCAACGTGTGAAGGGTGTGCCGACATCGGAGCGGGACGCGTGTGCACGCAATCACTGGGGCCTTCGGTCACACTCCCTGTGGGGCCACGGACCGTTTGAGGGGTGTGCCGAAATGGGCGCGGGACGCAGGTGAACGCAACCACTGGGGCCTTTGGTGGGGGCGCTGTCTATTCAAAACGAGGACCCAACACCACAGGATGACAATGTGGAAGCGATGCGCGTGTATAGAAAAAACTTATGGTTGGCTTTTTTGTTGATAATAACCTGGGGATGTAGACTGTGGGGGGGGAGCCTGTGGGATGAGTGGAGGGAGAGAAGAGGAGGAACGGAACTGACGAGAAGCGAGTAGTAGTAGCACGAGTAGTTGCAATACTTTAAAGAAATAGGCAGTGTAGTAAGTCCGTAGTATAGTGTAGTAAGTAGTAGTATTTAGGTAGTAGTTAGTTAGTAATACGTAGTAGTAGTAGTAGTAGTAGTGTTAGTGTAGTAAACGTAAGCAACAATAGCATAGTAGTAGTAGTGGTAGTATTAGTAAGTATAAGTAAAGTAGTAGTATATAGTAGTAAGATGTGAGTACACAAAAGTAGTATTAGTAGTAAGTCGTATGTAGTAATACTAGTGGAGTAGTAGTATAGTAGAGTAGTATAGATTGTAGTAGTAGTAGTAGTGATAGCATTTATTAGAGTTAGTCGTGTAGTGGTAGTAGTAGTAGTAGAGGTAGTAGTAGTAGTAGTAGTAGTAGTAGTAGTAGTAGTAGTAGTAGTAGTAGTAGTAGTAGTAGTAGTAGTGGTATAGTAGTAGTAGTAGAAGTCGTAGTAGTGGTAGTAGTAGTAGTAGTAGTAGTAGTAGAAGTAGTAGTGGTGGAAGTAGTAAGAGTAGTAGCAGTAGCAGTAGCAGTAGCAGTAGTAGTAGTAGGAATCAAACTACTAAGCATAATTATAAAACTAGCTACAACAATGACCATAGCAGTCGTAGTACTAGTAGTAGTAGCACTAGTAATAAACTCAGTAGATGTAGTAGTAGTAGTAGTAGTAGCAGTAGTAGTAGTAGTAGTTGCAATCGTAGTCGTAACAGTCGTGGTGGTATTGGTGCAACATCAGCAGTACTAGTAGTAGGAAGACGAGTGGCACTAGTAGAAATCGGACGTGCAACCGCAGTAATAGCAACAGCAGCAATGATAGCAGTATAATTGGTGGTAGTTGTCGTAACAGCAACATCAATCGTAGTAGCAGTACCACTAATAGTCGTAGCACTCATAGCGCAACAGTAATGCAAATAATACCACCACATGGTGATAGTAGACGTAGTAGAGTAGTAGAAATAGTAGCAAAAGGTAATGCT
This sequence comes from Prorocentrum cordatum, assembly GCA_963575745.1. Taxonomy (NCBI): domain Eukaryota; class Dinophyceae; order Prorocentrales; family Prorocentraceae; genus Prorocentrum; species Prorocentrum cordatum. The sequence goes on from CAUYUJ010010136.1 coordinate 103,480, forward strand.
GAAGCCCGTAGTAATAGTAGTAGTAGTAGTCGTCGTCGTAGTGGTCGTAGTGGTAGAACGTAGTAGTAGTACTAGTACTAGTACTAGTACTAGTACTAGTACGAGTAGTAGTGGTAATAGTGATCGTAAACAAACGAATCGCAAGTCGTAGACAGTGCATTTGGATGTTTGAAGTAGTAGTAATGATAGTAGTAGCAGCAGCAGTAGTAGTAGCAGCAGTAGTAATAATAGCCGTAGTAGTAGTAGTAGTAGTAGTAGTAGTAGTAGTAATCGTGATAGTAATGGTAGTAGTTGTACTAGAATCAATCGTGACAAAAAAATAGTAGTGCTAGGAGTAGAAATAATAATACTGGTAGTCGTCGTCATATAATCGTAGTGGTCGTAGTAGTGGTAGTAGTAGTAGTCGCCGTAGTAGTGCTAGTAGTAGTAGTAGTAGTAGTAGTAGTCGTAGTAGTAGTAGTAGTAGTCGTAGTAGTGGGAGTACTAGTGGTAGTAGTGGTAGTAGTAGTAGTAGTAGTAGTAGTAGTAGTAGTAGTGACAATCGTAAAAATGAAAGGAAGCGAAGTAGTAGTAGTAGTAGTAGAGGTAGTAGTAGTAGTAGTAGTAGTAGTAGTAGTAGTGGTGGTAGTAGTAGTAGTATCAGTAGTAGTTGTTGTAGTAAAAGTAAACGTAATGGTAGCGGCACGAAGACCCGTAGCCGTAGTAATAGTGGTAGTCGCCGTCGAAATTGTAGTCTCAGTAGTAGTAAAGTTCAGAGAAGTGCGTACTTCGTGATATGTAGTGAACTTGCTGTGTGCTGGCGATACGAATAGTAGTAGTAGTAGTAGTAGTAGTAGTAGTAGCAGTAGTAGTAGAAGTAGTAGTGGAAGTAGTAGTGGTAGTAAGCCGGGGTAGTAGTAGTGGTAGTAGAAGTAGTAGTACTAGTGGTAGTCGCAGGAGTCGTCGTAGTAGTAGTAGTAGTAGTAGTAGTAGTAGTAGTGGTAGTGGTAGTCGTAGTAGCAGCAATCGTCTTACAGGTAGAAGTAGTACTAATAGTACCAAACGTGGTAGTACTCGCAACACAAAAGTGATTAGAGTCGTAGTCGTACGAGTAGTGGTCGTCAGCCTAGTCGTGGGCGTAATAGTAGTCGTTGTAGTGTCGTAGTAGTTAGTACCAGTAGTAGTCGTAGTAGTGGTAGTAGTACTAGTAGTAGTGGTAGTAGTAGTAGTGAAAAGTAGTAGTAATAGCGGTCGTAGTAACAGTAGTAGTAGTAGTAGTAGTAGTCGTATTCGTAGCAGTAGTAATAAGAGTAGTAGTAGCAGTAGTCGTAGTAGTAGGAGTAATCATCGCAATAATCATAATAGTGGTAGTAGTAGAAACAGTAGTAGTAGTCGCCGTCGTTGTAGTAGGACATAGTCGCGGTGGTCGTAGTAGTAGTAGTAGGAGTAGTAGTCGTGGTAGCAGTGGTAGTAGTGGAGTTAGTAATAATAGTGGTAGTAGTAGTAATAGTAGTAGTATTAGTAGTGGTAGTCCGAATAGTAGTACTCGTAGTAGTACTAGTAGTAGTAGTAGTAGTAGTAGTAGTAGTAGTAGTAGTAGTAGTAGTAGTAGTAGTAGTACTAGTAGTAGTACTAGTAGTAGTAGCCGTAGTAGTAGTAGTACTAGTAGTAGTACTAGTAGTAGTAGCAGTAGTAGTAGTAGTAGTAGAAGTAGTAGTGGTAGCAGTAGCAGTAGTAGCAGTAGTAGTAGTAGTAGTAGTAGTAGTAGTAGTAGTAGAAGGGGGGTGCCTTCCTTTTGGAGTTCCTTTTGCATTCCGATTCGGAGGCTTCCTGGAGAAGCAAGACCCCAACCCCAACCCCAACACCAACCCAAACCCCCCGATACATGGGTCAAGTCCTGCGTAGTACTAGTTGTCGTAATAGTATCACTAGTAGTAGTAGTAGTAGTAGTAATACTAGCAGTAGTAGTAGTAGTAGTAGTAGTAGTAGTCGTGGTAAAAATAACAGTCGTCGTCGTCGTCGTTTTACTAGTAGTAAAATGAATACCAGCAGTCGCCATAGTAGTCGTGCTGCTGGTAGTAGTAGTAGTAGTAGTAGTAGTATAATCGTAGTAGTAATAGTAGTAGTAGTAGGTAGTCGTAGTAGTAGTGGTATAGTAGTAGTCGTAGTAGTAGTAGTCGTAATCGTAGTAATCGTAGTAGTAGTCGTCGTCGTCGTCGTAGTAGTAGTAGTAGTACTAGTAGTGGTGGTAATGGTAGTGGTAGTGGTAGTGGTCGTAGTAGTAGTAGTAGGATAAGTAGTAGTAGTCGTAGCCGTAGTAGTAGTAGTAGTCGTAGTAGTAGTCGTAGTAATAGTAGTAGTAGTAGTAGCCGTTGAGGTATTAGTAGTAGTAGTAGTAGTCGTAGTAGTAGTAGTAGTAGTAGTAGTAGAAGTAGTAGTAGTAGTAGTAGTAGTAAATGTAGTAGTAGTAGTAGTAAAAGTAGTAGTAAGTAGTAGTAAAAAAGAAGTAGTAGTAGTAGTAGTAGTAGTAGTAGTAGCAGTAGTAGTAGTAGTTTAGTTTAGGAGTAGTATTAGTAGTAGTAGTAGGTAGTAGTAGTAGTAGTAGTGTTTAGTATAGTCGTAGTAGTAGTAGTGGTAGTAGTAGTGGTAGTACCGTTCGTCGTAGTAGTAGTAGTAGTAGCAGTAACAGTAGTAGTGGCAGTAGTAGTAGTAGTAGTAGTAGTAGTAGTCGTAGAAGTAGTAGTAGTAGTAGTAGTAGTAGTAGTACTAGTACTAGTAGTAGTAGTAGTAGTAGTAGTAGTAGTAGTAGTAGTAGTAGTAGTAGTAGTAGTAGTAGTGATAGTAGTCGTAGAAATAGTAGTAGCAGTAGTAGTAGTAGTAGTCGTAGTAGTAGTAGTAGTAGTAGTACTAGTAGTAGTAGTAGTAGTAGCAGTACTAATAGTAGTCGTGGTACTAGTAGCACTCGGGTCACACTTCTTCTCTGGCTCGCAGCGTCCCGCCCATCTGTGGCTGGTACTTGTCAATAGTGGAAAATAAGAACCGAATACAAACTACGAGTACGTCACACTTGGTCAAACGAATTTCAAAAGGATTTGTTCGGTAACGTTGACTCATCCTCATACTGCCCCCCAGAAGCGCGTCGGAGCACTTAAAACGCACTTCTCGGCGGCGACGATAGTGGCGAATAACCCAGGGGCAGTCATTACACGCATTCGCCTGGGAACCTTGCCGAAGACATAGATCATCGGCGCACTTGAGTACATGTATTGCTTACCCCTGGGCTACTCGCCACTATCGTCGCCTCTGACATTCGGGTTGCTGCGGAATTCTGTGCTTTGCGATTCCCGGCGGGGTCGTTAGGATTCCGATTTGTCGCGACAAGACTCGAAGACTATTGAAGTCTCCTGACGCATCCTGATCTGAAGAATCTGGAAGACTCCCCACAGAATTCGTTGAATCCGAAACATTTCCTAAAAAGACTTCTGGGAGCTTCCGAGAAAGGCCTGTAGGAAATGTGTCAAGGCTTCTGGAATGCTTCCAACAGTTCCGAACGGT
>CAUYUJ010010136.1:112013-137013 GCA_963575745.1 Prorocentrum cordatum
GAAAAAGTAATACTAGTAGTCGCACTCGTAGTCGCCGTCATAAGTAGCAATCGCGCCCCGCGCACCAGGGAAGGTAAATGCACGCGGAACGTCCAAATGTTGCGTTTTATGTCGTCGTTCTTCTTCGAAGGAAGAACAAGAAACAGAGAGAGAGAGAGAGAAACAAGAGAGGGGGAGAGAGAGAGAGAGAGAGAAAGAGAAATCAACAACAAACAAGAGAGAGCGAGAGAGAGAGGAGGAGGAGGAGGAGGAGGAGGAGGAAAAGGAGGAGGAGGAGGAGGAGGAGGAGGAGGAGGAGGAGGAGGAGGAGGAGGAGGGGGAGGAGGCGAAAAAGGATGATGAGCGAGCCTCGGAGGGAGCGGTGCCGCCACCTCCGCGCCCGCGCGCGCCTCGCGCGCAGCGGGCCGTCGCGCCTGCCTCAGCGGGCGTCCGCGCGCTCGGCGTGCGCGGCGCGCGACGGCCCCGCGGGCTCCGCGCGCCACCTCCCTCCGCGCTGCGTGCTCAGCGGCCATCGGCCGAACTGGCACGCCGAGCGCGGCTGGGAGCGTCACATCAGCCCGTCAACGGCTCGATGGACACCGCGATCTTGTCCGATATGGCGGGCGCCAACTTCTTGCTCAGCCTGGCGATGGCCAGCTTGCCCTTGGCCGACGCGCGGCCGCAAGGGGCAGCGAAGCTGGCCGCCCGCACGGGACCCACGACGCCGCAGGCCGCACACTCAACGAGCGGCATCTCGCGCACCAGGTCGGTCCCGCGCCGGGGCCGCAGCTGCACCAGAATGTGCGCGTCCAGGCAGTCGCGCCTGAGCCGCCCATTGTGCTGCAGCGCCGCCGCGGTGATCGAGCCAGGGCGCTCGCTCGTGCGCTCGACCAATCCGCAGCGGCTGCACCACCTCTTGCCAGGGTGCCCTCGCCAGTCGCAGGAGAGCTTCACCGCTGGCTGCGCCGTCACCGCCTTTGGCGCAAGGCGGTTCGGCTTGGCCACGCGGTGCGTGGTGTCCCTGCCGTCCATGGCACCGCCCACCGCCGAAACCTACATGCCGACATCCTCGACCAGCTTGTCCGCCATGTCAAGGCGACGTCGATCAGCGTGGCGAATGCGTCCAGCAGCCGCTGCTGACTTCGCAGCTCTGTCGGCGTCGCTGTTGCCCAGCCAGTCCCTGTACGTGATCTTGCCGCGGTCGACGGCCCTCATGGTCTGGTGGCGGGCACCTTCCTGACCAGCAGCCCGTCGCGCCCCAGGCCTCCGAACTCGCCCAGCAGCCTCCAGACCTCTCTCCAGAGGTGGGCCCACGCCGCGCCATGCGCGGTGGTGCGCCTGGGCCCGAGCTCCAGGAGGCCGCGGCACACGAAGCCGCTGCCCACGACCACGGTGACGGGCGGCATCGCGAACCTGAGGACCATGATGAGCGCCATGAGCTCGCCGCCGTTGGTGTCCACTTGCGGCTTGCACAACATGCCCAACGCCCCGCACAGGAAGATGTCCACGTCTTGCTCGGCGGGCATAACGCTCGTAGTCGCCCTCGAACTGCGAGCCGTCGAGGAACAGCTCGCCTGACGGGGGGGTACCCGTCGCACTCGCCCAGCCAGCAGATGTGGGGCGATGGTCTTGGCTTCACGACCCCCCGACGGGGCTGGCCACAGCACGCGCTCCAGCAGGCACTTCGCCCGGGGGAGGAGGAGAGGGGGAGGAGGAGGAGGAGGAGGAGGAGGAGGAGGAGGAGGAGGAGGAGGAGGAGGAGGGAGGAGCAGCAGGAGCAGCAGGAGCAGGAGTGTAGCGGGGGCAGAGGGCGGGTGAGACCCCAGGGGGGGATCGGGCGAGCCTGCTGGCCCAAAAGGGGGCCCTGGAGGGCCCCTTTGGGGCCCTTATCTTCCCCCCCCATCTCGGTCATCCCCCATGACTCTTGGCATCGCTCGGACGTGTGCATTTGTTTCTTGGCGACGGCCATTCAGCAGCATCCTTGACCATCGAGCCAAAAAAACACGCACGGAACCGAAAACTGTACGGGGAATGAACGTCCGAGCGATGGCAAGTTACCACTCGCCCGAGATGAGCAGGAGGTGGCTGGGGGGCAGGTAAGAGTGCGGAACGAATGGCATGGCAGCGGGAGGTTCGTCAGCTCCTGGAGTACGCGCGGAAGCAGGCGAGCCCCGTCGCTGCTGGATTACCCGCCAGGTGTGCGAGGAAGAGCGGGAAGATGGGACAGGACAGGACAGGACATGCGCCGACACCGTTCCACGCGCATGCGACAGGCGCCTCCTGCATGTGACGGCGGCGTATGATTCCGTAGCCATGTGTATGCGCGTTGCATGTGCCGTTCTTGTCGTGGGCGTATGTGTTGCCGTATTTCTGAGACCATAGTTGCACCTCGCGCAGTTCATATGATTATGGATGTCCTCTCCCGTCTTCTTCGTGCTACTGCCGTTGTGCATGTTTTTGTCGTTCTTGGCATTGATGTCCTTGTCGATCCTCTTCTTGGAGTGCTCGTCTGGCTCGCCTCGCCGAGTACCGCGTCGAAGTCGAGCATGGAGCCTAGCAAGTTCGTTCAAATACCCTTTCGGGCTGTGGAAGGTATTAGGCGTTCCCGTCGTTTCCTCCTTGATGTCCCTTACGTTGACGTGGTTCACAGGCCAGAGTTGACGATCAGGTTGCCCGCATGGACCTGTCACGGAAGTATGATTATCGTCGGTCAGTGCGCACATTAAAAGCTGAAATGTGAACCGACTCTTCTCGTCCCGTTCGAGTCTCACACGAATGCAGTAGCAGTCCGAATTCCGAACGTGCCAACGACATAGTCGCGTAGGCCGCCCGCGTCAGGTTGCGCTCCCGCGCCCTTTCCATCCGCACCACGTGCAGCGCTGGCGGCCCGCGTAAGCCACCGCGTGAGGTCGCTGTGTCACCACGCGTGAGACCAGTTTTTTTTCGTCGCTCACGTCGGTGATGGTGACCACCGCATCGACGCCACCTGGGTCTAGCTGTTCTTCCTCATGTGGGGGGAAGGTGGCCCTCCTTGCCATATTCCGCAACTTTAATTTGTAGGCCCTCCAGGGGGCGGGGCGGGGGCTTCATCGCCACGTGTGACGCGGCTCGGAAAGCAGTGTCAAGGTGGTGCTGGGGAGGAGGAGGGAGGGGAAGTCGGAGAAGGGGGAGGGGCAGGGCTCCATGCGCCGATGGGTTTCGGTGGACCTTGCAGCGAGGCATTTTCCTGACAGCGAAGGCTGTAGGGGGCACGACAATACATCCTGCAGCATAACCAACGTCTGAACCACCGAGTACGAAGCACGTGCCACCAGCGCGCCGCGTGCCGTGCCTGCGTGCCGTGCCCTCCTGCCGCGCCGTGCCGCGCCCCAGGCGCCTATAGGGTGCGCAGCGCGTGCCGCGCCGTGCCCAGGAGCCGCCCCGTGCCGTGCCGTGCCGTGCCGAGGGCTTGTCTGAGCTGCGAGAAGGAGTGCGCCGTGGCGTGCCCGCGTTTAACCAGCCTGGAACACATCCCTATCCCTAGGTTCGGCACCGCCTCATCACGATGGCGATCTCAGGGATTCCCTCGGTTTCTGAGGGTGCATCCCTGCGATCGTCATCGCCTCTTGGCGGGTCACTCTCAGGGACAGGGGTAAGTTCGAGGCTGGTGCCCGCGTGTCGCGCGCCGTGCCGCGCTCCGGCGCCGGTGTGCGAGGCAAGAGACAGACGTGTGCGCGCGGCGCCGCGCCCGCGGCCGAGGCCCATGCCGTGCCCGCGCGCCGCGCCGTGCTCGCAGGCGCCGTGCCGTGGCGCGCGCCGTGGTCTGCGGCGCGGGCCACGGCACGCCGGGGGCACGGCCGCCCTTCTGTGGCTCGCCGCCCTGGCGGGGGGGAGGTCGAGAGCTGCACGTTGGGTGCAGGGTATTGGCGAGAAGGGGGGGGGGCGGCAGGGGGGGGGAGAGGAGGGCGAGGAGGATGGCAGCGCCGGGAGGGCGAAGAAGGCGATGGGGAGGAACGGAGGATGGGTGGAGAGGATGTGGAGGACGCGTTGTCGTCGTCGTCGTCCTCGTCGTCGTCGTCGTCGTGGTCGTCGTCGTCGTTGTCGTCGTCGTCGTCGTTTTGGTCGTCGTCGTCGTTGTCGTCGTCGTGGTCGTCGTCGTCGTGGTCGTCGTCGTCTTGGTCGTCGCGGTCGTCGTGGTCGCCGTGGTCGTCGTCGCCGTCGTCGTGGTCGTCGTGGTCGTCGTCGTCGTGGACGCCGTCTTCGTTGTCGTCGTCGTCGTCGTCGTCGTCGCCGTTGTCGTTGTCGTTGTCGTCGTCGCCGTCGTTGTCGCCGATCAGCGGCGAGGCCAAGCGCGACTCCTGCTCCTGAGGGCGCCGGCCACCAGCATGGCGCGCGCGTGCGTACGTCGAGGCTTGCGGGCCCTCCGAGAGGGGTGCCGCAGCAACGCGCGTCCGCTGAGGTGCGGGTTCGACGATGCTGGTCGGGAAGGGGGCCTCAGAGCAGGAAGAGGTGCCAATACGGATACGGCTCCCCGTGCCTCGTTTTCGCTTTTTCGGTCCTCCTGTGAGGCCCTCGTCGCCACCGCTTGATTCGCCTAGGAATTCTGGTCAGCACGCACCCCGTAAGAGGTTCAGGGAATAGCGGTGTCGGAGTTATTCGGGTCCCCCAGGACAGGGGCACTACGCGAGGCGTGCCCCGTCCGACACTCCACCTTTGCAGAAGAGGGCACCACATCGATGGAGAGGGAAGAGGGAGGGCAAGCGGGCAGGGAGGCGACCCACAGGGGGCGGCGAGGGGCAGCGTGCTCCCGTCGAAGCCGCCATGGGGATGGAGGGGGGAGGGAGTCTCCGTTGTGCCGTCTGAGGGTTTGAGAGAGCTGGATGGTTGGCTCTCTCTCTGTCTCTCTCTCTCTCTCTCTCTCCTTGACCTGCTGCTCCTCCTCCCCTCTCCCTCATCCTTCTTCCTTCCTCCCTCCCCTCCCTCGCTCATCCTTCTTCCTTCCTCCCTCCCCCTTCTCCTTCCCCTCCCCTCCCTTCCTCTCCCTTCTCCTTCCCCTCCCATCCCTCCTCCCCCCCTGCTTCCCGCTCCTTCCCTCGGCTGGGCTGCAGGGGGAGGGGGGACGGGAGCGAAGAGGAGGGCGTGTGTGGGGGGACGAGAGGCTCAGCGCGAGGAACATCCAGGAAATATGAAACAAGTTGGGGAATCATGGGATGTTTGTCTCTTTATCCATGTGCCCCGGGGCCCCTTCATCATGGTGGGAGGGAGAGAAATAGAGAGGGAGAGGGACAGAGCGAGGGAGGGAGGGAGGGAGGCAGGGACGGAGAGTGCTTCCGCTCCTCGCCGTGGCCCAATGCAGATCAGCCGAGTATTGTACACGCGGGTCGCTGAAAGTAGGTATTCCTGGATACCCAAATCCTGATCTATTTAAGCCGTCTTCCTATTTCAAGAGTTGAGAGGTTGGCCCTTTTCCCTCCTCTTCAGGGGGCGAGCGGAAGCCCAATCTATTTCCAATGCCTTCCTGCTTCATGTTTCTACCCACTTCTTCTGACCGACGGGTACACGACCCATAACTTTGCTAAACGCAGATGAGCGGCGAACTAAAAATCGGGATCGCCTGCGCCGTCATCCCCGCGTAATCTGTTTGCACCAGGTCGCGCGTAAGCGCCCTCGTCTCTGAAGCGTCGTGCCGCGCTGGCGGTTCGCGCAAGCCGCCGCGTAACGTCGCCATGCCTTCGCGCGTAAGACCCCCTACTTCTTGTAGTCGCTCACGTGTCATCTGAGTCGAGATCGTGCAGCTGGCCCTGAAGACTCGAAGAGGCGAGCTCGCCCGTTCCGTGTCCTCGGCGAGCTCGGCCCCGGGAGCCGCCCGGGTGCAGGCGAAACTCGCCGCGCACCCTCGCGCGCAGGAGCCTTTGCGCAGGGGCTTCACGCTCGCCCCGGCGGATAGAAACGGCGGGCGGTGGGCAGGGGGCACGGGGAGGCGGACGACCCTCCACCTCACTCTTCCAGACCTTCCGTGCTGACCTTCCACCCTCTTGCGCTGCCTCAAACGCTGAGTTATCTTGAATTGCGTTAGGTTTTCAAAGGTTATAATGGGTTGTTTGTGGTTCCAGCGGGTTCCAGGAGAACGCAAAGACATTCTGGGGGCACGGGGAGGCGGAGCAGGAGGATCGGACGGGGCCAAGGCGAGGACGAGTCCGTCACAGAGCGTTTCGGAGCGCGTCTCGGCTCGTGCCGGAGCGCTCTGAGAGGGCCGTGGCGCCCGAGGCATCCCCCAGAGCCGCCGGATCTCGGAGGTCCTCAATGCGTCCTCACCCGAGGTTGTCCTCGTCTCGGCTTCGTCCCAGGGTGGGGGAGGAGGATCTCGGACGGCTGCCTTCGGGATGAATTCTTAGAGCCGGCAGCGACCGCGGCAGGAGGAGTGTGGTGTGGATGAGGAGGAGGAGGGGGAAAAGGAGGAGGAGGAGGAGGAGAAGGAGGAGGAGGAGGAGGAGGGGAGGTACAGGGCTCACGCGAGGGTGGCTCCCGAGGAGGCTGCTCGCGGAAGCTCCCGAGGTCGGCTCCCGAGGGGGTCGGGGCCAGCGCGTGGCGCGCGGTTGCGCGCGCCGACCGTCCACGAGGAGGTCCTCCAGGAAGGGGATCCCGGCGGGGCCCAGCAGGGGGGGGGGGTCTATCTAGGGGAACTAAAAGTGGCATAAACATGAAAACTCGGAGGTCCGCGCGGATTTCTCGGGGCGGCGCTGGACTCCCCTCAGGGGCGGCGCTGGAGGCACCGCCGGGGGGCCCCAGCGCCGATCCGAGAGATCCGCGCGGACCACCGAGTTGTTATGTTTATGTCACTTTTTGTTCCCCTACCATCTGACCAGGGGGAGGGGATGCGGTCGGGGATGTTTCTCCCCATCGCTTGGACGTCCCTTCCCTGTGAACTGTTCGGTCTCGTGCGTGTGCTTCTTCGCAACGTGAGCCTGAATGCTCCTCGATGGCCCTCGCCGAGAACAAAGGCACGCGTCCGAGCGATGCCAAGGCTTGGATAGCGTGCTGCTCCGCTGGCTCTGGCCCACCACGCCTCGGCGCGACACGCTGTCCACTCCGCGGCCCCCGGGCGTCCGCGTCCCGAGCCTTCCCCGGCTCTCCGCCCCGCGGAGCGGGGCGACGCGCTTCCCGCTCGCAGGGCATGGCGTGTCGCCGGGGCCGTCGCGGCGGCACGCCTGGAGCACTGTGCTGGCCGTGCCGTGGCTGGGGCCATGGACTCTCCTCGGCACGAACGCAGTGGGTGCGGAAAGAATGGGTACACTGCCCAACAGCGGTTCCGGTTCACTTCGATCAGGACTCGCTGTCGGCGTCGCCGCGGCCTGTGTACATTTGAGACAGAAGGCCGCCTGCCCAACAGCGTCCAAATCTCCCAGGTTCCATGGCCATTCTTCTCCTCCGAATACGCCCCCTGGACCCCTCTCGGCCGCGCACGTGCCTCAGGCCACGATTTGCGACCCCCCCGCTTGGACGCCCCCCCTTGGATCTTGGACGTCCGCGAGGAGGAGGAGGAGGATGAGGAGGAGGTGGAGGAGGAAGGGAGACAGGCATCAGCTAGGCGAAGGCATAGGAGGAGGAGGAGGAGGAGGAGGAGGAGGATGAGGAGGAGGAGGAGGCGAGATGACGAACAGCACCCAGAAGAAAGAGAGTAAGGATAGTAAGAAATGACGCACAAGCAGAAGCGTTCGAGTGTCCGCGCGGATGTCCTGGATCTGCGCCGGGCGCCCGCGCGCCAGTGAGGAGGGCCCAGCGCCGACCCCTGCGTCCACGCCGACCCTCGACTGCCTATGGGTGTGCCGCTGTCCTTTTTTGGTCTGCTCCAGCAGAGGAGGGACACACTGCCTGCAAGGGCATACCACCCACCGCGCTCGTGTTGACACCTCAGGGTCAAACCTCGTCATCCTTTTGATAGGAGGGTGGGCGGGTCGCTCGCCCTGTCTCCTCGTCAAGCTGTGCGTCTGCTGCATGTCTCGCGGGCGGCGGCAGCGCTGCGTTGGGCAGCCGCCTCGATTGGACGTGCCCTGCCACGCGAGCCGAGGGAGGAGGCTGTCCCATCCACCCTTTCCCGTTGCGCCGAATCGTGTTCTCTCCGCCGGCTGGAGGGACCGGAAGAACCTTGATCCACAGAGTGACCCCATGGCGTGATGCGTAGTCAAGAGGGTGGGGCTTGGGGGTGGGGTTGGGGGTTGTTTTACTATTGGGGGAGGTGGAGGAGGAGGAGAAGAGTGGAGGACTGGCAGGAGCATGAGCAAAAGGAAGGTGGGCACTTCTAGGAAGGAGAAGAAGGATCAGCTCAGCTCAGGTGTAGGCGAATCAGAAGGACCAGGGGCATGCGGAGGAGGGAAACGGAAGGGGGGACGGCAGCGACGAGGAACGAACGGGCAGCGACGAGGAACGAATGGCAGAGACGAGGAGCGACGAGGAAGGAGTGTGGTCCGCCTTTTGGGCGTGAGCGTTGTTTTCAGCGACGGGGGGCAAATCACCGATCCTGAAGTGATTTTAAGTTCCCGAGCCACATTAGCCCTACACCAATTCCCCTGTCGAGGCCTGCTTGTGTGAAGAGACCATAAGCTTGCGAGGCTGGACAACCGAGAGGAGAGTGATGTTCATTCTGAGGGGGGAAGAGGATAAGGGGGAGAGGGAAAGGGGAGGGACGCCGCTGATCACCCAGGGGAAGGTGCCGTTCATCACTGCCGCCACACAGCAAAGTCGAGCCAGACCCCCAACGAGCCCATGTTCCGCCTATTCTGTGTTTGCGGCTGCGCCCGATCATGCTCGATCGTGATTGCCAAGACTCCATAACTTTGACTGTTGTTGTACATCTGTGTGCGCCACGTCTGGCAGCTGTTCCATCGTGTTTGAGCGCACCTCTCTGGAGGCTCCCCTCCGCTGGGTGCATGTTGCTCTCTGGCCTCCCTCCTTGGCTGCTGCTCGTGTTCGTTGTTCTCCCTCTTTCTCGCTCTCGAGGCTCCCCCCTGGCCCGCAGCCTCGTATGCGAACAATGCCCACATCTGAGCACTGATTCGAGCCACTTGAGCTCACTCGACCGCGCTCCCCGGAAACGTTCACTTTTTTTTGATCCGCGGGTCGAGAGCGCACCTCTTCCGGTCGAAGCTAAGCGGGCCGCGCGAAGCTTGAATTAACAAAGAGGGGGCAGACAGACGAAGCGCGGCCTCACGGCAAGGCCAGGAGGAGGCAAAGTCTCGGGATCAGGCGGTGCCGAAAACGACGTGCTTGCAAAGGAACGCCTTGTACAGGAACCCGGTGGCGAAGTACCGGCAGAAGCAGTAAAACCCCGGAAATGTTCATACGTCTGGCCTGTTTTTGTTGTTCCCCCCTCCCCCTCCTCCTCTCCCGCACATGGACATTCTATTCGAACCCTGTTGCCCAAGATGCCCCCCCCGACCCCCCCGAAATTAATGTTGATGGCGTGGCGACGGGGGGGGGCGTGAGTGGACAGAAATATTCGAACCCCCAAGCACCGCTTTTTCTGAGATCAACATTGATGTCGGGGGTGCGGGGGTGATTTAGAGTCTCTCTCGAATGTGTACACGCCGGTCGCTGAAAGTAGGTATTTTTGAATTCCCAGATCCCAATCTACTTCAAGCGCCCTCCTGCGTCAAGAATCGACACGCTTTTGCTGTGTTCTGTTATTCCCTGGCCGCGACGGCCCCCGGGCCGGGGGAGGGCGAGAGGGGCCCGGAAAAGGGCATGCGGCCTGCACGACCCCGGAGTGCCGTGTGTCTCCCAGGGTTTGTCCACGGCTTGCCCGAGTTGCGTCTCAGGTCTGCTGCCTTGCAGCGAGGTGGGCGCGGAAAGTACACAAACAACTCTCCAAGACACCGTTGTTCCAGAACCCGCTTCCTCCCCTCTCGCTGTTGCCGATACTGCAGACGACTCAGACTGATATTACAGCTATCCCAGTCGTCTATTTTCACGCTGAATGGCTTATCCAGTTGGCCGAGCCCGCATCTCCCTCCGCTGCTGGCTCGCCTCCTTGGTCGAACCAAGGATATGGAGGCGCTGACGTGGATGTCAAAAAAAACAGGCCTCCCCAATAGGGCCCGGATCGAGCCGCATCGCCGCTGCATCGGCGATGTGGCTCGATGTGGAGCCATATTTTCTCCACGCCAACGGCGCCGATGCATCGTCGACGTCGCCGACGTATCGGCGATGCGGGGCGATCCTCCAAGCCCATCAGCTCGAACCCCATTGTCTTAGGAGGCCTCCGCTCTTGCCGGCCACCCCGGCCAGTGCATCGAGGCCCCCTTACGCGTGGGCCTTCCAGCCATGAAAACCAGAAAGGAACACGAGAACGAGGAGGAAGAGGATGAGGACGAGGACGAGGAGAAGGAGGAGGAGGAGGAGGAGGAGGAGGACCCCTCGAGCCCTGAAAGCAAGCACGGCGGGGCTTTGGCCCACGATGTTCGGCCTCCCGACGGGGCCTCCGCAGCCCGCGGCGCCGCGGCACCCTCCCGCGGCCGCCGCAGGAGCGGGGGGGGCTCTCTCGGCGACGGGGCCGCGCGCGCGCCGCGGGGCGGCGGCGGGGGCGCCATGCCCGCCCCGGCGGCCAAGAAGGCCCCGCCGCAGGAGCCCGCGGGGAGGCCGGAGGGGGCAACGTCAGGGGGGCGATCGCTCTGTGTCAGAACCTCGAATCATCGGGGTTAACTCGGGTCAGGGCCAACTCGGGTTCGTTTTTCGGGAATCCGAACCCGAGTTACCCCGGACCCGAGTTGCCCCGGATAATTCGGGCGTCCAGAGCCCCACATCATCAGGGGTAACTCGGGTCAGGGCTAACTCGGGTTCTTTTCTCGGGAATCCGAGCCCGAGTTACCCCGGACCCGAGTTACCCCGGATAACTCGGGCGCCCATCTGTGGGCCCCGGAAACGGCAGGGCCGTTGTTTTACCGTTTCCAAAAAATGCCCCTTGAAAGTGGAAGCGGCAAAAAGACGGCGACCGGAAGCGGCAAAAAAACGCGGCTCCAGGATTGGAGCCGGAGCCGGAACCGGTCAAAGAACGGCGACGGAACCGGTAACAAAAACGGCGTCGGAACCGGCGACAAAAACGGAAAAACGGAACCGGTAAAAAAACGGCCCTGTCGTTTCCAGGGCTCACTGAGGTCGATCGTCGGCGCCATGCGCAGGGGGGCGATCGTCGGCCATGCTTCTATGGAGCAGCCTCCTTCTACGGAGCCTTCCCCCCCCCCCCCTCGTTCGTGCCGCCAAGGATGGCCTCGTGGGGGGATGGATCGACCCCCGAGCGTCCATTCCTGGCCCATCCGTCGCCGAATGGCTCCAGCAGCCCACTGTCACCCAGGAGCGCGGATATTCGCTATCGGAGGCCTACCGTTTAGTCGGGCCTGTCCCTCTACAGGAGCAGTATTCAAAAATACTCAAAACATGGTCTGGGGACGATTTTTGACCATCTTTGAGTATGTTGGGAGTGCCTTTTTAGTATTGCTTATTCTTCGCCCAAAATCCCCCTGTAGGGGGGCAGGCCGGACCTCTAAGCCTACCGCCCACGCATCGGCGCTGCATCTCGGGGGGCGGGGTGCCTCCCGCCCGGGGGCGCCCTTGCCGCCGCCCCTTCGCGCCGCGGCCGTCGGAGAGAGCGGGCGCCGGCGCTTCGCCAGGGGCTTCGCTTGGCGGCGTTGAAGTTGTTGGTGGAGTTTCCAAGATCTCGAGTCCTGGCTCGCCTATCGCCCTACCAAGCAATCTTATACGAACCATGTGTGGTTTCCACGCAATGTTCTTAGAACATTTCTGGTTGAGATTGTCTTGTTCCAACACATAAGGCTTAAGTTCTAAGAACAGTGTTTTTGTTATTCGGACATTTTTGTGTTCTAAGAACACCCCGTGGTATGACTATAGAAATGGCGGGACGGTCGGTCCCTGCTCAATTGATGGAGTGGCCAAGATCAGGAGGGACAGAAACACACAGACACAGCTGACCGTCGATCCCCAGGAAAACGGGGGAACATATGGGAAGGGGGGGGGGAAGACGGCAACCCAGAAAACATGGGAAAAGCTTGGGGGTCCTGGGATTTGTGGCAACTTATTTGTGCCCCTGGGCCCCTCCAGCTTGGGGCGCTGCAGGGCCGTCTTGGAGGTCCACGGGGGCTCTCATGGAGCCCTCTGCATGCCCGGCTTGGGGGCATATCGGGCCGTCGCGGGGCTCTCTTCGACCCCCGTGGGGGCCGCCTCCGGGCGTGGGAGGCCAGAACAGGCGAGAATGCGCCAGCTACTGCAAGGCCGGATGACATTCTATGCTTTTGGGCCTTTTAGGGTGAGGCAGTCGTGTGGGCCGTCCCGGGGCTGTCTCGAGGCCGTCCTGTGCCGTCCTGGGGCCAGCTTGGAAGCACAGTGAGCGAGCTTGCAGGGGTCCTGGCTGTCTTGGGGATCAGCCTGGGTCTTGGGCCGTCGTGATCTGGGAGGCGAGCCGTCTGATTTTGCGGTTCTTCTCGCATAGTGTTAAGTCGGGCCCGTCCCTCTACAGGAGGAATATTCAGAAGTAGTCCAAACATAGCCTGGGAACTATTTTTGAGTATTTTTTGACCATTTGGGCGCATTTCGCGTATTTTTTCATTTTTCGTCGAAAATCCTCCTGTAGGGGGACACGCCCGACTTAAGCATAGTTGCCGGGACTGTCCGAAGCCAGGCGTTGGGGTAGAGTCCAAGACTCCTCAGGTGAAGGAACCCACGATGTACAGCTTGCGTGGTGCAAGGTACGGAGTGCAGTCAATGTGGGGCAACCTGTGTTGTCTCATCGACGTTCTGTGCAAGATGGTTGTTGCGTGCTATGTTGCGCACTCGACGTGGTCATACCTGTGTATACAGGGTGCAATCCACATCGTGCAGACTATGAGGTGCAACCTGCTCGGTTCAGTATACGGCCGTGACACCTGGGTGGTGCAACCTATGTGGTGCAATGTGTGTGTGTGTGTGTCTGTGTGTGTGTGTGTCCGATAGTGCCAGCCAGCGCACGGGTCGCCCACGAAGCGCCCGCCGGCGCCCACTACCCGAAAGCCTGGCAACGCCGGCCAGCGCACTGGGTGCCCACGAGGCGCCAAGGGCGCCCACGAGGGGAAAGCCCGAAAGCGCCAGCAAGCACTCTAGGCGAAAACCCGGAAACGCCAGCCGATTTCGCACATTCCAAGAATAATGATGTGTGTAGTAGAAGCACGTTTTGGGGGCATGTGGTTCTTGCTTGAAGTTGTTGGAAACTTGAAGCTTACGACCCATATTATATCGTGTTGCATCAAATATTTGTAATTTTATATGGATCGAGCTTGAGGCATCCCTGCATGTTATGATACTGCTTCTCGGCGCAAGGGCCCGAATCGGGGAACGAGGAGGCGGGAGGGAATCGGGAGGGAAGAGATGGAAGTATGCAAATATGCAGGAAACAAGAGTCAGAGGAGGATGGAGTGAGGGATGATGAAGATATTGTGGCGTGAGGATGAAGGAGGCAGGAAAGAGGCAGGGGCGGGAGGAGGCAAGAAGGGAGATGGGAAGGAGAAGAAGGGCTGAGGAGTGAAGATGGACGAGGGAGTCGAAGCAGAAACAACGTCACACAATGTAGGTTTTTGACGCTCCGCGCGGATTTCTTGGATCCGCGCTGGGGCCCCCCTGGCGGCGCCTTTGGCGCCGCCCCTGGCGCGCTCCGCGCGCCAGGGAGGGAGCTCCAGCGCAGATCCAAGAAATCCGCGCGGACCCGCGAACGTTTGTGTTTATGCAGTTGTTTTGCTTTTCTAGGGAGGTGAGGTTTTACCAACGATGCTGCGAAACACCCTCCACTCCAGTCCTCAGCTCCCTCCTTGCAAGTCTCCCTAAGCAGTCCGTTACGCCATGGGTAGCGCCCACTTCAAAAGGTCAGCACCACGTGTGCCTGCCATTCAGGCGAAGGCACGTTTTGAAGGTTTCACTGGAGGACGGGCGAATGAGGAGGGTTTTGCGTGGGCCTCCGCCACTGCCATTTAGATTGCGAGTCTGAGCACGCGCTTCTGCACATCCCGCTTAATGACTTTCACCGTCGCTCTCCCCATAGCGAACGCGAAAAACGTGTCACCATACATCAAGATCACATTCCGTCAAAGCCTAGTTCTCGAAGTATTCCACGACTTGTGCCGATATACCGAGCTGGTTCTCGATGTCTTGCTGAGCGATGGGCAAATATGCGAGGCCGTGTCCGAAACCAGGAGGACAAGAGGAGGCGGGAGAAGGAGGAGTTGTTGGCAGAGGAGGAGGAGGAGGACGACGAGGAGGGGAGGAACACACGCGGACATTGACATGCTGCCCCTTATTTCGCCATGGATCCTCATATTTCGATGCCTCGTCGTGTTTGGACGCTGTGTCCACGCATCCCCAACACGCAATACTCCAATCCCCTCGTGTTCCTTATCGTTCTCCTCCCCCCGCCTCTTTATCCACGTCATCCTTTCCGCCCCCCCCACCGTAGAGAACCTCTCCCACTTCTCCCAAATTTCAATCTACCTTTATCATCCTCTTTGCCGCCTATGCTCCGTCCGTGCCCCCTCCCCCTCCGTCCACGCATCCTTCGCCTCCTTCTCCCCCTCCGGCGACCTCCCACCCTTCCCGCATCTCATCATTCGCCATTTGTCCACCGATGATGCTGATGATGTTGCTGATGATGACGATGGTGATGGTGGCGATGATGGCAATGTCAACGATGCTGGTGGCACCGATGATACTTTTGATACTGATGAAGGTGATGAATATGATTATGCTGATGATGATGATGATGATGATGATGATGATGATGATGACGATGACGATGACGATGACGATGACGATGACGATGACGATGACGATGGTGATGTTGATGTTGATGGTGATGGTGATGGTGGTGATGGTGATGGTGATGGTTCTGATTATGTTGATGATGCTTGTTTTATTGCAGACGTTTGAGCATGAGCTGTGACGACCCGTACAGGGCGAATGCGGGAACGCGCACCAGCGCGGCATGTACAGGGCTAGGCATGATCCCGGCAGGCAGTCCAGCCTATCTTTCAAGCTTTGTCGCGATCAGTCAAGTCAAGACGAGCAACTCTCAGCGAGGGGGCTGAGTGAAGCAAAAGCGTCTCTGCAGCGCCTGGTCCTGTAAGTCAAATGACCACTTGCAGCTGGACGGCTTCAGGACACCTTCTTGCAAGGTGGGCAAGAAAAGTCTGGGACATAAGATCTTGCGTCGTTACCAACAGCGTGGGTACGCAACATACGACTACGGAGGCCTCGGCTGCTGGTGTAGCAACGGCGTCGCTTCGGAGGGCACCGCGTGCACACAAGTGGGGCGCTGACCAGAGGAGCCGAAACAGCTGCGTCAAAGAGCTCTCAGAGCCACGTCTACGGCACGCATTCGGGAGAATTTCGGGTCGAGAGCCGACAAGGAGCGCTTTCACTCAAACGGGTTGGACACCAACTCGAGCCAAGGCCTCGGGTCTTGACTTGAGTCGGGCCTGTCCCTCTACAGGCGGAATATTCAAGAACAGTCAAAATTATCCCAGGGCGACCCTACCTAGGAGTTGGAGCATCTAGGAAAGCAACATCTACATCTACACCGACAGCTACATTAACATCTACACGACGCTATGCTAGGCTAGGCTATGCTATGCTAGACGATGCTATAGTATGCTATGCTGCGCTATGCTATGCTATACTATGCTGCGCTATGCTATGCTATGCTGCGCTATGCTATGTTATGCGATGCTAGTATATGATGCGCTGTGCTATGCTAAACTATGCTATGCTATGCTATGCTGCGCTATGCTATGCTATGCTATGCTATGATATGCTGCGCTATGCTATGCTGCGCCATGCTATGCTATGCTATGCTATGCTATGTTATGCTATGCTATGCTAATGCTGCGCTAAGCTAAGCTAAGCTGAGCACAGCTACAGCTAAGCGAAGCTAAGCTAAGCTAAGATGAGATACGCAAAGCTAAAGTAAGGGGGCGCAGCTGGGGGAACCGCGGGGCGGGGACTGGGGGAACCGCCCGGGGCGAGGAACACTGCCCGGCCCCTTTATGCTAATATAGTAAGAACCCTCTAGGCAGAGCCTAGGTAGGGAATTATTGTGTGTGACGATTTGTCTGTTATGCTTGGACAGTTTTCGATTAGTTTCATATTATTTGTATTTGTTTGCAAAACATCCGCCTGTAGGAGGACATGATCGACCTAAGTCTTGGCGTGGGTCTGGCAAAGATCTCAAGGTGGGCGCGGCTTGCCAGACCCCATGCCGAATCCTCAGACAGAGCCTCCGAAGCAGCAGACCGACAAAACCAGAGGGCCTCCAAAATCTTTGGGGCGCCGTCCAGGGTCCTGAAGGATAGCGGTGCGCTGAGGGAGGAAAGGGTCAGTGGTGAGCTCCCACAACTCGGCGAGCACCCACTTGTCTGTCCCATGACCGGTTGCCCTGAACAGGCAGCGGCCGCAAATTTGGCGAAGCAGGCGGAGGCGAGCAGCGCTCCAAACCCTCATTGCTTCCGGGGTTGGCTCAACACACGTGTCTGCTCGAGAGAGCAGGCGGCAGAAGCCCATACAATGGGATAGCCGAGTGTCCCGTGATATCCTGGGGTTCTCGAAAAATTTGTGCGCGAGAGGGCAGTATGCAGCATGGCATTTGGAAGCCTTCGCCTTGGCATCGTGCAGGATGGAGCCACAAGAGGTCCGCACAGTATTTACCAACATGCTTGTACCTGTTAGTAACGACCACTCGTTTGTCACCAGAGGGAGTGGTCAAAAAAGGTATCTTCGTGGTAGGGTATTTGAAGGCTCGTCGTGCACGGTGAGCGCCCTTGCCGCGAAGTCCAAGAGTGACCTCTGTCTTTCCGGGATCCAGGTTGCACTGGAGGCAGCACTTCTCGAATTCCACGATAATGATCTCCACCAATTGCCAGGTCATCACAACGCACTTCGAGCGCAGAACGATGCCTCTACATGAACAGAACGTCGTCCACGAAACCGACGTCCGCTAACTGTTCAGAGATGGGGTCACGGGCATCTGGCAAATCAGCATCACTTCGAAGACCGCATGGGCATGAAACGTCACGAACAACATGTGGGATGACGCCTTTGGCAGCGGCAGCTTGCCGAACTTTCGAGAAAGCGCACTCGTCGAAGATCGTTGCGCCAGTCTTGCACCCTTGCCTGCCCCCTTGCGCGTGAGCACGACGAGGTCGTCCATCTGCACTTGTCCTTTGTGGACGCTGAGCCAAGTGTTCCCGTGCAAATCGTGAACATGGCCAGCGCTGCCTTGGGGACGCCAGCGTCCTCGAGAAGATTGGATCCCGCAGCCATCAAAGCATCAACTCGATCTTGAACTTCCGGTGGGAACTCGAGCTCAACGAGCTTGTCGCGCACGGAAGCCGAATCGAGATGACGGAGCCATTGTCAATTCAGGGCAAACGATTTCGAAGGGTGCGGACAGGTCCACATATGTCTTAGAGAACGATTTCCGATGGTGCCTGGCCACGGAGAACTGAAGTTCCGCAACCAAGCCTGCCGCCGTAGTGTTGCGGCCCCCAAAGCGCCGATTTGGGTGCCAGCTAATTGCGTTAGGGTAGTGACCATCAAGCTCGTCTTCCAGGACAGCCTCGTGTTGTGGAAGTCGATCAGCGGAGAGGAAGCATGCTGCCAAGTTATTTCCAGATGTCTAAAACGATGTGTCAAGCATGCTTGAAATATGCAAACCAGACAAAACATGCTGTGTGAACCATGTTTAGAAATTGTTTGACACACGATGAACACATCTGTAACTCCACGATAGGACTGTTCGAGTGTCCACTGCCATGGCATCCGCAAGCCTCGTGGACACTGCCGACGCGGGATGGGACGCGAGGGTTGCTGCAACCGCTGGAGGCGATCGCCCTCCCGCCCCCTGGCGCTCCAGCACGCCCCGCGTACGCCACCCCCCCTGCCAATGGCGAGGGCCTGCGCGTGCGCCCGCGTCGAGTGGGGCACCGCCTCGGCGAGGAGGGCGGCCGGCTCGCCCCCCCGGCCTTCCGCGCAGGCAGGGCCCGCGCCGTGGCGTCGAGCAGCGGCGCAGCGTCCTGGCCCCACTGATAGGCTTAAGTCGGGCGTGTCCCCCTAGAGGGGGACTTTCGACGAAAAATGGAACATACTCAAAAAAATGCCCCAAAAAGGTAAACAAATACTCAAAAAATAGTCCCCTGACTATTTTTGGGATTAATTTTTGGGTTTTTTGGGGGTATTCTTTTCTTTTCGTCGAAAATCCCCCTGTAGGGGGACAGGCCCGACTTAATAATAGGCCTACCAAAACAATGCTCTGAGAGCCATCTGTGGTTTCCACGGAAATGTTCTTAGAATATGTCTGGCTGGGTCTGTTTTCTTTTTACCGCGTCGGGTCTGTGCTCTGAGAACATTGTTGTTGTTCTGAGGACACTTTTGGGCTCTTAGAACATTTCGTGGTAGGACTACAGGAATGCCGGAACGGCTGGTCCCTGCTCAAATATGGGCCGGTGGCCTCGCGACCGGGCGCGGAATTGAAGACGGGCCCGACGTAGCAGAGGCTCACAGGCGGGGCCTTGTCCACTCTTGGTCTGGAGGCCCCCACGGCATGCATCTTCAGAAGGTCGCAATAGAAGGAGGCTGGCTCCAGCAAGATGATCCGCCCAATGCTAGGACCACCGGGCAGAGGGGGATGCGTCGTCGGTCAAGAGGGCCCCATTCTTGTCCATCAAGGTGGGGTGAGGCTTGTCATGGCCAGACGCAATCGCCGGTCAACGGCGTGAAGAGTGCCAGTCGTGCTTGGCCGCAGCGATGCTCACCTCCTCCGCTATGTAGGTTGCCCATTTGTCCATGTCCTGCGCGACCAAGGTGGACACCACAGCCGGGTGGCGGCCGAGCAAGAATGAGCTTTTCGGCGTCGCAACACGCAACATTATTCGTAAATCGTTACAGCCGTGTTGAGGAGGAGGGTACGTGCAAGGATGTAGCAGCGGACGGGATTCTTGTGAGCTGCCCGAAAAACGTGATGATCATGATGACGATGATGGCGATGGTGATGATGATGAGGAGGAGGAGAAGGAGGAGGAGGAGGAGGGAGTGAACGAAGAACAGGAGGACGAGGAGCAGGAGTAGGATCAGTAGCGGAGGAAGAGGAGGGCGAGAGCAGAAGGGAAGAGTAGGAGGAGGGGGAGGGGGAAGAGGAGGGGGGGATGAGGCTCCCAGATGATCCCTCCTGCTCCCTCACCGCCGGAGGATGACGACTCCAGCTCGATATTGGCGCGGCTCACTTCTGAGCTGAAGCAGAGCGAGCAGCCGGAGGACGGCGCGTGCTCGAGAGCCACCCCGCGCACAAGCCGCGATGCCGTCGACGGCGCGAGCGCGAAGCGTGCGCGAGCATCCGCGGTCTCAGCGCCGGCGGAACATCCAGCCGAGCTCTGCTGTCCTCGGGGCCCGGGAGGAGGAGGAGGAGGAGGAGGAGGTGGAGGAGGAGGAGGAGGAGGAGGAACGGAGGAGGAGGAGGAGGAGGAGGGGAGGAGGGGGGAAGGAGGGGGGGAGGAGAAGGGGAGGAGGAGGAGGGAGGCGGAGGAGGAGGAGGAGGGAGGCGGAGGAGGAGGAGGAGGAGGAGGAGCCGTCATCTCTTGCTTTCCTTCTTCGCCCCCCTGCCTCCTCCCAGGCAGTTCTTGGCTCTCACGCTGCCTACTGTGTATTTCGCCGGTGTCACGCGTTCTTCTCTCTGCCAGCGCGAGTTCACGGACTGGTGTGCTTTCGTTCATCGATTGTTCATCTTCGTTGCCGTCGATCCCGAGTGAGGGAAATCAGTACTGGGATCATCGCTCCAGATTTTTTATTGAACGTCCTCAGAGCGTCCCGGAGTGTTTTGGAACGTCCCTGGCCGCCGATAAGTCCTACAGAATTGGCGGATTCCAGAGATTCCCAATTTCTCCCGATCCGATTTTGTCTGGGTCCATGGTTTCGTCTTATCCCTTAGACTCTTAGGGGAGCGCGCTGCCTTCTGACAGTTTTGGGGTCCTTGGGGGAGACAGTGGCCCCACTGTTCCCCGCTCTTGGATTTCCGAGCGATGGCAACGTCCAGTACGGCGTCGTCGGCCTACGCAACGCCGCTGGCCCGCTCTGTGGTCCTGGGAACACCCAGGTGCTGGGTGTTCGCGTGGGAAGCCTGCAACTGTACTCAAAACGGGTCCTGTTGGGCTGTCCTGGGGCCTGCCGGGGGCTTCTGGCGGCCTCTTTTGAGGCATTTGAGGCTCTCTTGGATCGTCATCTCGCATCTTTAGCTTTTGGGGGGCCTCTCTTGGGCCGCCTTGGCGCCGTCTGGGGCCTTTTCGGGGCTCTCTTAGGCCGTCCCGACCTTGACTGGAGGCCTTGTGGATCCAGAGCCGTGGCCTTCTTAGCCAGCTTTGGGGCCTTCTTGGGCGGTCTGGGGTCTCTCTGCAGCGTTCCAAGAACATTATCAAGCTCAAGTTTCTTCGGCAAGCCAAGAGCAAGGAATGACCTACAACTGTGCTTCACCTCGGCGTAGAAGCGCCGAGGCTTGACAGAGCTGGTTCCATACGAGAAAGCCGCACTGGGAAGTTCATTGCAGTTGGGAGGGGGGAGGGAAACAAACAAATACATCGACACATAGGCATGCATATGCATATGCATACACGTGTACATCATCAATGCACAGACATACGTGTGCGTGTCAAGTCTCGGGGTATCACATTTCTCGGTTGAAGTAGCTCCACGGCGTCCCAGGAGGAGGTATTTTTTTAGTGCGCACAGTCCCTCGCATTACCCCAAGACGTCATCAGCACTACTCGGTTTTGGCTTGCGACGCACTATCTCTGTCCCTGGGTATCCCGTGGCGCCAAAATTAGCTAGAAAGGTGTGAGCGTGCAAAGTGCGCGCGATGGTTCGATAACGTAATTATTTATACACACAGATAGACACAACATAACGAGAGAGGGCAAACTCAAGAGACAGACAACGCGCGATAAAAAAGAATAGATAACGGCAATCACAGCGAGAACGATGCCGATAAACACAAGGAAAGAGAGAGTGAGAGAGAGAAGGAATGACATCGAGAAAGAGAGAGGGGGAGTGGGAGAGAGCAAGGTAGAAGAAGGCAGTACAGCGCCCGTGCTGTGAATAGCGTATGTACTTTAATAGACAGAAAGAGTGCCAGCTTTTCGATTGCGTCGACGCCGCGGGGCGTCTTTCGTGTCTGCCCGGGGACTTCTTCGGCTATTATTGCGCGAGCTTGCGCAGACAATGTCATGAGCGATGCGTGCGTTCGTAGGCTGAGCTATGGATAGAAATTGCAGGCATTTGGCATGTGGGTGCAAGGCCAGTGAAAGCCACCATAGTATATTCTCAGGAGAACGGCACGGATGTGACTATCCTCTTTTGCGGTGCCATTGGGGAGGGTAGTTTGCATGGGTGACCTACGACGTGCCAATATTTTCATGATGCGGAAGAAAGTGGTGGAAGGAAATTGTATTCACGGCACCATGTATTGTAATTTGATGTTTCCATGTGTTGCAGCATCGGGTTTCAGTCAGTGTGGCCATGTTGTTCAATATTGCTCACTACCGCGAACAGCTTGAACATTGAATAGGTTGCTTTGAACACACGTGTTATCTCCAACGCGTTTTCTTCGGTTGTGTCTTCCTTTGCCTCGAATTCAAGTACAGTCGGACCGAGGTATCAAATCGATGTAAATTCGGGGAAGGTGCCCTAGTGCTCTTCGTGATTATTCGATGATATTATGCATCCAGGGGAGGGAACCCTTATATATTATGTTTGGTTTGGCCGACGGAGGGTCTCCCGTTGTTGAGGGATGTTCATCTGGCCTAGGTCCGACTGTACCACGCAGTAGAATTCGTACTTAGACAGTTGTGCAATGTGTCCATGGCGTCGTGTTTACGTTTGTTCTTCTCGTTCTCACATTGGGTCACCATCGCTATTTGCTCATTACAGCCAGTCTGATACGGATTTGCCTGGACTCTAGGGGACCGAGAGGTTGCCATGTTGCCATGCTGGAGCCTCATTGGTGCCATGTTGGGACGCTCTGGAGCGGACATGACGTACAAATTGTAGGCTCTTCAAGGTTTGGGGCATCCTGGAGGCATCTTCGGGGCTGTTTTAGAACAGCTCGGGCCGCCCCAGGGCCAAGTCGGGGCCTCCTGGAGCTCTTATGAGGGCCTCGTGAGGCTGTTTTAGGGCCATCTTGGGGCATGCCAACCCTTGACGCCCGCTCTTGAGTCGCCCAGTGGCCCTCTTTGAGCTGCCTTGAGCCTCTATTGGGGCGTTCCTGGGGGGTCTTCTGAGCCCTCTTGGAGCCCTTCCTGGCGCCACTCGACGCCATCTTGAGCGATCTTGCATTCATCCTTCAGACCTCAGAATCCAATCGGAAGCGAAACCTCATTGAACACATTTTCTGATGTTTGAATGATTTGGGCATATTGGGGGTTGTCTTGGACCATCTTGGTCCACCTCGTGGCTATGTTCGGTCCTGTTGGAGCTGTCTTGGGAGCATGTTGAATCTATTTCGGGGCCGTGGTGGGGCTTGCCACCCCTTGAGGCCCGCTCTTGGACCGCCCTCTTGGAGCTGTCTCAGGCATCTGCTGGGAGCTCGCGGCGCTCCGGATCCTTGAGGGGAGGGAGGAGGGGGGAGGAGGGGGGAGGAGGGAGAAGGCGGGGAGGATGATGGATGAAGGGGAGGAGGGATGAGGCGGGGACTTGGCATCGCTCGGACGTGTGCATTTTTTTCTCGGCGACGGCCATTGAGCAGCATCCTTGACCATCGCGCCAAAAAAACACGCACGAAACCGAAAACTGCACGGGGAATAGACGTCCGAGCGATGGCAAGGGGAGGATGGATGAGGAGGGGAGGGAGGCGGGGCAGGAGGAAGGTCAATAAAGAAGGGGCGAGAGCAAGAAGCCTCCGAGAACGTTCGAAGGCCTCCGAAGCCCCCTCGAGGCCTTGGGACACAGCTAATAACCATCGGCCTCTGCAGGAACACATCGGACAACCTGATGACATCCTGTAGCATTGTTCTCGGGTGTAATGATGAGGGCAGATAGGCATAGGGGGGACCGCATCAACCCCCAATCGCACAGTGATCACCGATAAGGGCCGATAGCCCGAACCCGCTCAGGAAAGCGCGGTTTGGCTATCAGGGGCATCTCGCCGATCTATCGGCGATGCATCGCCGATTCAAGGTCGAAGCGTCCTCCCTTGTGCAAGTCCCCTTATAATTGCCCCTCACGTGGAACTGTCCAGGAACCTTCCGGGCAGCTCCGACAGTTCTCGAGAACATCCGAAGATGCCAGAAGAGTGCGGAGCAGGCAGGACCGCTCGGCGGGGGCGGTCCTGTCGGGCGGCCCCTTCCCCTGGGCGGCTCAGCCGAGGCGCCAAGAGGGCCGGGAAGACGTCCCTGATAGACCGCTACATCAACCCCCAGAAAGACGAGAAGGAGCCGAGCCGAGCCGAAGATTCAAACCCGTAGTCGTAGTAGTAGTAGTAGTAGTAGTAGTAGTAGTAGTAGTAGTAGTAGTAGTAGTAGTAGAAGTAGTAGTAGTAGTAGTAGTAGTAGTAGTAGTAGTAGTAGTGGTAGTAGTAGTAGTAGTCGTCGTAGTCGTCGCCGTCGCCGTC
Organism: Prorocentrum cordatum; assembly: GCA_963575745.1. NCBI lineage: Eukaryota > Dinophyceae > Prorocentrales > Prorocentraceae > Prorocentrum > Prorocentrum cordatum. Next base: position 135,646 of record CAUYUJ010010136.1, read on the forward strand.
GTCGTCGTCGTAGTAGTAGTAGTAGTAGTAGAAGTAGTACATGTAGAAAAAGAAGTAATAGTCGTAGTAGTCTTAGTAGTAGCAGTAGTATTTATACGACTTACCACCCCCCCCCCCCCCCCCCCAATTTTAAACACCCCCCAAAACAAAACCACACACCCCACAACAACACAAACAAACCACAACCCCCCACAACACCCCCCCCCCCCCCCCCCCCCCCCCCCCCCCCCCCCCCCCACAAAAATTTTTTTTTTTTACCCCCCCCCCCCCCCCCCCAAATAGTAGTTGTAGTACGACTACTACGACTTCTAACGTTTTAGTACTACTACTACTCTACGACTTTCTTGACTACTACTACTAATACTACTTTACTACTACTTCACACTATACTACTACTACTACTACTACTACTACTACTACTACTACTACTACTACTACTACTACTACTACTACTACTACTACTACTACTACTACTACTACTACCACTACATCAACCCCCAGAAAGACGAGAAGGAGCCGAGCCGAGCCGAAGATTCAAACCCGTACACCGCACTCACATCTATACCGTTTTTGCGCTGTCATGTGCGCGCATGTGCGCGGCATGTGCCAGTCATGTGCCAGGCCTGTGCGGCCCTTCTTGGATGGACTTCCTACTGTGCACGTCGTGCCCGGGCATGTGCGGGGGCATGTGCGTTGTGTTTTGGTGTATCCATCATACGCACATGCACGCACAGTCCGACGCACATGCGCGCACATGCCTGCACATGCGGGAGATGTTCGAGAATCGCAGATCTGTCATCGGCACATGCACGCACATGCCTGTGCAACCTCTCTTCGGGAGGCCGCGCGCGCCCGCACATGCACGCACATGCGGTGAAGCGCGCGGGCGCACATGCGTGCACATCCCAATGCACATGCACGCTCATGCCTTAGGATCTGTCTGGGACCCTTGTGCCTCCAATGCCTCCAGGCCTTCGCAGAGCTAACCTTGTGCGTTTAGACTCGCTCGCTGCTGGCGGGGGCGGTTCTTCGCCCCGTTTGTGAGCTGGCGGCGGCGTGCCCTCCTAGTAAAACGCTCTCCCGCGCGCCTTCTCAGCTCGGCCGGAGAAGCAGGGGGGGGGGAGGTGGAGGGGGGGGGGGAAGGATGGGGGGGCGGAGGAGGCGGACGCCCCCGGCTCGGCCGGCCCGCCCGCCTGTTCGGCTCGGCCAGACGAGAAGGAGGAGGAAGAGGAGGAGGAGGAGGAGGAGGAGGTGAGAGTCGCGAGGATGTCTCAGGCGAAAATGGCTTGACGGCCCGAGCTCAGGGAATCTCGGAATCGCTGGCCTGGCTCGGCCACTGGCGAGGTCGGCCTGTGCGAATACTGTGCG
>CAUYUJ010010136.1:142013-254513 GCA_963575745.1 Prorocentrum cordatum
CGGCGGAAGTCGGCGGAAGCAAAACGAGGCCAGTTCCGCCGGGGAAAGCCAGCGGAAGGTTTGCGGTAGGCGGGTTGTAACGGGGTCGCGCCAGATAGGGGCTGGGGTGGGTGGGGACAATCATAGGTTTGATCAGGCGCGCGTTGCTTCATCATTTTTGGTTTTCGGATTGGTTTGCCGATGTTGGCACCGATGTTCCCTCTGGCTGCTCAAGGGGTCCAGGGGTGCCCGAAGCCCCCATCCACGCCACCCCTGAAACCAATCCCACGCACGCCCCGAAACATGTCAAGTTCCCAAATATGCCATCAAACCGAAACTGTGACACGGGGGCGCCTGGCCACACATAGTGATAATTTGCTGCTTGAAAGGAGGGCGCCCGGAACTAAGGATATTCGGTGTGGCAGGCTAGAACGGGGGATGCTGGGGGGTGCCTGGCGCCTAATCCGGGCTGGGGATATTTTTGGGAAAAGTTGTTTTCGGGACCAATTTGCGACGGGGCTGTGGTTGGTGCCGGGGCAGAACGGGGATGTTACCAAAACGCGCAGGGGAAGAAACGACTGCACAAACCACTTTCGGGAATGAGTGCACATTGAATTTGAGCCCACCCCTCCTGGGGAGGGAACCATGCTGCCTTACCTTCGACCCAGGCGATGTTAGGTGATTATTGTCTCGTCCAAGCTTGGCGTTGGATGTCCCTTCGGGGCTGGGTCCATCTGACAGATCCAACTGCCATAAGTTCGGTAAACCTGAGGTTGGGGTAATCCTGGGGCCTGCACTACCCCTTTACGGTCTCCCGAGATCGTAAAAGAAGCGCCCCCAAGTCGGGTGGGGCTAGGACGACGGTAGTAAAGCCTTTCCAGAACGTTCAGGAACGCTCTCAGAGCGTTCCGGAACGCTCCGAGAAGGCCGCGGCGCCCGAGACATCCTCCAGCGCCGCCGGATCTTAGAGATTCTCGTTTTACCCTCACCCGATTTTATCCTCGTCCCGTCTTCGTCTTACCAAGAGATGATTTGAGGACGCGTAATGGTGGGGCGACGAATTGTGGGGCAGCGAGGGCTGCAGAACAGGAGCTCTTCAGGGCCCTTGAAGGGCCCTTGTAGGGCTGGAAACCGCCGTATCCACCCCCAGAGGGCAGACCAGAGTAAGAAAGGGTCCGATACTGCTATCCTCCCGTCGTTTTCCCTTTTTGGGGGCCTCCTGGGAGGCTCTCGTCGCCACTGCTGGTCTCTCTTTTCGAAGTTCTGGTCAGAACGCGCCCTGCAAGAGGTCCGTGGAGCAGCGGTGTCGGTGCCTTCTGGGGAGAGAGCTCGCCGAGGCGGGCGCCACGCTCCTCTCCACGCCTCCTCGGCTCCTCCGATGCCCTTCTCGCCTTCTGCTGGACGCTCTCCTCCTGAAATCGGCAGGGGGTTGCGCAGGGGGGACAGAGGATTGAGGAAGACGGACGAGGCGTGAGGGGGTCAAGGATGGACAGAGGCCAGCAGGAGGCGGGTATGCCACATGATAATGATGTTGACGACGATGATGATGGTGATGCGATGCCGATGCCAGAGGCGGTGGCGATGGTGATTACGATGATGCTGATGGTGATGGTAGTGGTGACGATGATGTGGATGATGATGGTGGTGGTGACGATGACGATGATGGTGACGTTGATGATGCTGATGATGAGCCTGAGGATGCTTATGATGCTTATGATGATGGTGATGGTGATGATGATAATGGTGGTGGTGGTGATGATGATGCTTGTACTTGTAATGATACTGATGATGATGGTGGTGATAATGATAATGCAGGTGATGATGATGATGATGATGATGATGATGATGATGATGATGATGATGATGATGATGATGGTGATTCAGATTGTGGTGACGGTGATGACGTCGATGATGATGAGGAAGAGGATTGTGATGGGGATGTTGAGGATGATGAGTAATCTGATGAAGTGGAAGAGAAGGAGGAGGACGATGATGAAGAAGATGACGATGTTGAGCAGAAGGAGGAGGGGGAGGAGCTGGAGCAGGCGGAGGATAACGAACTGGTCAGCCGTAAGTGCGAGGACGATGAGGATGAGGAGGCGCATTGGAAACTATGAGGATCAGCGAGAGAAGGACAATGACAATGATTGGGATGAGGACCAGAAGGATTAGCCAGAGCAGGTGGATGAGGGGGAGGATCGGGAGGATGGCAGCGATGAGGAGGAGAAGGAGGAGGAGGAGGAGGGAGGAGGAAGAAGGAGAGGAGGAGGAGGAGGAGGATCCAGAGAACGAGGAGAAGAGGGAGGGTGTGGCTCGGGGAGGGGAGAAGAGGGAGGCAGAGGATGACGTGATGCAAGGGCAGCATTTCGGTGCGGAGCGTGGGAACGCGGGGGTAGGAGGAAGGCCGAGGTCGAGGTGGAGTGGGGAGGAGGGGGCAGGGCCGATCTTGAGAAGAGCCTCGACCCCTGGGCGTCTTCTGCAGGAGAGGCGACATAGACCCTCCCAACGACCCTCCTCTAAGGTACCCTCAAACATCGCTCCTCCTCCTCCTCCTCCTCCTCTTCCTCCTCTTCGGTCAATGCTTAGCATGGTGAAGTCTCATTCCCATCACTCGGGAAGCTGGCAATGCTCAGGCCAGCAACGAGAAGTGTCTCTGGACGGAAACGTCGAGTGATACGATCGTCGTGCTTGCCCTATCGGTGCCGACCAAGGAAGCAGGCTGAATCATGCTCGGGGCGGGGGGGGAGGGGTAGGGGGGGCATTTTCGTGGTGCACAGATTCGGAGACGTGGTGCTGGCACAGGCACACCGCGCACAGGTTGTGATGCCAAGGGTGTCAATTGGATGCAGTACCAACAACTTGGCAACGCTCGGACGTGTGCATCTTTCTCGGCGGGGATCATTGAAGAGCATCCTTGATCATCCTGCGGAAAAAACGCACGAAACCGCCAAATGCACAGGGAATGGACGTCTGAGCGATGGGATGGCAAGACAATCGATTGTAAGGGGTTCTGGGTCCGATCAGCCTGGCCCGTCAATCGTTGAGATGGAGCACCACCTCGACGCGACGGTACGAGCCCCAAGGCGGGAACGTCGCGGTGCCTCGTTCGTCAGGATGTTCCGAAGCCCACCGTCGCCCTGGACTACAAGTACGCGCGTCACACAGTGGAAGGGTCTGCTTCCAAGGCTCGCGCTTGCTCGCCAGACGGGCTAGTTGTTTGCACTGCCGCGCCCTTTCCAGTAAACTGATCCAGGCTGAGTGAGAGAGGGAGGAGGCAGACGAGGACAACGACGACGAGGAGGGCGAGGAGGACTAGGAGGACGACGACGAGGACGAGGAGGAGGAGCAGCAGGCAGGCGGGGATGAGAAACCCACCTCCTCGTAAAGTCATAGCGGAAGGTGCCTGGCAGCGTTGGAAACGAGAGACTCTCACCTTGTAGTAGAGTATTTCCTTATCCAGTTGCTTGCGGCAACGCCGGCTACCGTGCCTGTGCAACAGCGCAGGCGTGGCAGAAAGGGGCTTCAATCTTAAGAAAGCTTAATTCAGCCGAGCGGCTTGACCTGAGGAAGGTGGGCGAGTTCACGCCCCCCGGCAGCCCAGCGAGGCACGACGATCCATCGTGAATTTGGGCCGCCTTTAGGGCCTGTTCTGTCGTCTTGAGGCCATCTTGGGGCCCTCTTGGATTGTTTGCAGGCCTTCTTGGAGCGAGATTGGCTGTCTTGGGGCGTTTTTTTTTCCGGTTTGGATTTTATTGAGGCGCGTTGTTAAGTTGTTTGGGACGTTCTCAAGTTGTTTTTTAAGATGATTGTGGCTTTTATTCCCTACCTAGGCTCTGCCTAGAAGGGTTCTTACTCCGGTGGCTTAAAGGGGCCAGGCAGCGGAAATCGCCCCGGGCGGTTCCCCCAGTCCCCTGGGAGCCAAGCAAAAGCAACAGCAAAGGTAAAAGCAAACGCGCGGTTCCCCCAGTTGCCCTCCCTGGGTGCCAAGCAAAAGCAAAAGCAAAAGCGAAGGCAACAGCGAAGGCAAAGCAAACACATAGCATAGCATAGCATAGCATAGCGCAGCATAGCATAGCGCAGCATAGCATAGCATAGCATTGCATTGCCCAGCATAGCATTGCGCAGCATAGCATAGCAGAGCATAACATAACATACCATAGCATAGCATAGCGCAGCACAGCATAGCATAGCATAGCGCAGCACAGCATCCACTCTTGTTGCTGCTATACATATATATATGTGTGTGCTTATGTGTGTGTGTGTGTGCGCACGTATGTTCCATACATGTTGTCCGTCTGTGGGCCATCTTGAGCCCTTAGTGGGGCAGCTTGGGCCCTTAGGATTCACGGCGGAGGAGGAGGACGGCGTTTACCGTTCCTACTAATGTTGCTTTCCTAGAGGCTCCAATTCCTAGGTAGGGTCGCATTGGGATAATTCATTATGCTTGCCGTGTTAGCTGTTTTGGTCCGCTCTGGGGGGCTATTTTGACCCCCTTCGGGTGTGTTCGTTTTCCCCAACCATGCTGTGGTGTTGGGTCCTCGTTTTGAAGAGGCGGTCCCCGCGTTCCTCTTCTCCTCTTCTCCTCTCCTCCTCCTCCCCCTCCTCCCGCTCCTCCCCTCCCTCCTCCTTCTTCCACCACCCAGCACAGCGCTTCGTGGCCCCATGGGGAGCTCCACCGAAACCCCCAGTGGGACCTCCCGCATGCGTAGGCCACCACCCAGCACAGCCCTTGCTCCCTGCGTTGCGCCCACCCAGTACAGCGTTTCGTGGCCCCAGAAGGAGCTCCACGGAAGGTCCCAGTGGCACCGCCAGCATGCGTCCGCCACCACCCAACACGGCCCTTGCTCCCTGCGTTTCACCCACCAGTACAGCGATTCGTGGCCCCATGAGGGGGCTCCACCGAAGGTCCCAGTGGCACCGCCCGCATGCGTCCGCCACCACCCAGCACAGCCCTTGCTCCCTGCGTTTCACCCACCCAGTACAGCGTTTCGTGGCCCCAGAAGGGGGCTCCACCGGAGGTCCCAGTGGCACCGCCCGCATGCGTCCGCCACCACCCAGCACAGCCCTTGCTCCCTGCGTTTCACCCACCCAGTACAGCGTTTCGTGGCCCCAGAAGGGGGCTCCACCGAAGATCCCAGTGGCACCGCCCGCATGCGTCCGCCACCACCCAGCACAGCCCTTGCTCCCTGCGTTTCACCCACCTAGTACAGCGCTTCGTGGCCCCATAGGGAGCTCCACGGAAGGTCCCAGTGGCACCGCCGGCATGCGTCCGCCACCACCCAACACGTCCCTTTCTTCCTGCGCTTCACCCACCAGTACAGCGCTTTCGTGGCCCCAGAAGGGAACTCCACCGAAGGTCCCAGTGGCACCGCCCGATGCGTCTGCTACCACCCAGCACAGCCCTTGCTCCCTGCGATTCACCCACCCAGTTCAGCGCTTCGTGGCCCCATATGGAGCGCCACCGAAGACGATATTCACACTGGCGGTTCACAACTGCATATGGTTGGGTCCTTCGCCAGGCTAATTTGGCTGTTCGGACCCCCCTCGTGTAGCTTGCTTTCAGTCCTTTGATCATTTCGGCACATGTAAGTTGATTTGGACAGGTGCCCAACATCGGGTCCGGAAAGGGGTGGGCATTTTCGGAGGACGTAGGGGGTTGGCATAGAACAACAAACACAACAAAAGTTGATCAGGCAACAGAGGAGCATTCTAACACTCCCACTCCTTGCAGGCACGGTGGCGGATAGAATACTGTGAACATCATTCCGCCTTACAAGGGATGGCATTGGAAATCATTTTGGCGTGTACCCAATTGCGCCACAATCATTCCGCATCTAACACGTGCAATCGCCATCAGTCATGAGTCATCTTCAGGCTCGCAATCGTCTTTATCACGATCCGCCGACTGCGAAACAATTTCTGCACCTGTCGAGTAGTTTCCCTACACATTTGAAGTTTTGTGGAGATCCATGAAACCCTCCTGAGGTGCTGCGGTTGTGTGATCACTCGGCGGGCAGCACGGTCATCTACTATTAACGCTCCTTACGCCTTGCATACCTCGTCGGCTAAGTCCCGAGTGTTCCCGGCAAGGTGTTGGCGCACATCTACGACCTCAGCGGTACCTGCTTTGCCCCCTCGCGCGCCTCCTGGTCGCTGTTTGCCACCGGTTCGGAAGAGGAAGGTACGGATGGCATCGTCTGAGCATGTGCAGGACCCATAATCATGTGAATCCACATCGAAAGAGCGGCGTTTACATTCGTTGTCCATGTTGCGCTCGATGGTATCTCAGCATGAGCTGGCAGCCAGTGTTACGTTTTCCATGTCCACCCCTCGCGGACAAGTCTTCGAATCATGTCTAGTAGGATGCCAATTCCATATCACCACTCTCGCTGCGAAGACCCAGCAGAACCGCCAGCGCTCCTCGTTGTACTGCGTCGTTTGTTTCAGTCTACCCTGTGAGAACGACTTCCCAGCTGTGCTCGCGTCCCCTCAGCGTGCATCTATGCTCTACCTCTTTATCTCTCTCTCTCTCTCTCTCTTCCTCTCTCGCTCGCCGGAGGAACTGACGTCACCGCCGAGGTCCTCTCCATCCCGGTGCGGCGGCATCCCGGTCTCTGCGCTCTTCCACGCGAGCGAGCAGTCGTCACAGGAGCCGCCGATTCCAGAGGGTTCGCAAGCCCAAACGGGCCGACACCGTGGAAACAACAGGTATTCAGATTCGAGCGTCTTCCTTGCGGATCCTCTTCCATCCCTTCCCCAGCAGGGTACCAGTTGCTCGGCACACATCAGCGTACAACTTTGCCTGAACTCCTTTCCTGCCGCAGAGGGCATCTGTGCAGCATCTGTACATCGGCTATTTCGCTGCTTGGCCGGGGTCATCAGGGTCCCTGGCGTGGCGGTGGCAGTGCATGGCCGCCCCCTGCGTATGTTGCGCGGGCGGGGGTGGAGGGGGATGAAGGGGGCAGCCCAGGTGTGTGCAACCAGCGCGGGCAACCTCGTGCTCGCGGTGGTCGTGGACCTGTCCGAGCCGCACAGCGTGCTGCCCAGCCTGGAGAGGCGAGACCTTCCCCCGGGGAAAGTGGCGGCCGCGACCAAGGGGGGGGCGGGGGCGGGGAGGTCTTTCGGGACTGCAGGGGCTCAGGTGCTGCTCGTGCCTTGGCATCGATCGGACGTGTGCATTTGTTCCTCGGCGAGAACCATCGAGGACCATCCTGGACCATCGAGCAAAAAAACAAAAAGAAACACGCCCGAGACCGAACAAGTCACGGGAGATGGACGTCCGAGCGACGGCCAGGCAGTGCTCTCTCGCGAGACCCACCCCGAGGGATCCCGCCCACACCGCGGAGCGGCGCCTGCGAGGGCGTGCCCTCGTCCGCATCCCTTCCCTCGCCGCCCGAGGCGGGGGCGCGCTCGGCGGGTCGCGGCCTCTGTCGGCAGAGCGCGGAGGGCGCGAGAGAGTGAGAGGAGGGACCAGAGGGAGAGTGCGGGCAGTACTTATATCCATATCCAGAGCGTCGTGGACTTTGGGGGAAAAGGTGCCGCAACGCCGAGGCGCACTGGACATGGATAAAATCAAGCCTCTTGGGGCCAGATTTTTATCCATATCCAGTGCGTCTACGGTTGCTGGGGAAGAGAGCCCAAGAATCCAAGACGCACTGGATGTGGATATAACTATTGCCCGCAGAGAGGAGGATCCCTGGTTCCCCTTCCAGTCCTCCCGAGTCCTCGACCCGAGGAGGGTCCTCCCCGTGCTCCCCGTCCTCCCCGGTCATCGGCTCGAGCTTCGAGCATCGAGATGCCTGGACACGTCTCATCCCGTTTTGGCCTCCTGAGGCGTTGCCCCCTCGGGATTTTGCTGAAAGGGGGTATCTATCTCGAGCTCCCTTTATGGCCACCCCTGTTCGCACCGCTGGCGCCCTGCTCTTGCCTTGACCTTGCTCTCCAGCCAGGCTGCTGGTGGTCAACCCGTCGAGTGGAGTAGGGCGCATTCCTTGCCCGAGTCCAGAGCAGAGCAAGGCCTCCTCCTCGAGGCCCTGTCTGGGCCTCGAGGGGCGGCCCCCTTTGCCGCCGCGGCTGGGCGCCTTTCTTTGACAGCTTGGAGGGAGGACTGTGCCAAGGAGCGTTCCGGGGGGGGGGGCAGGTTCCCTCCGTCCTCCAGTCTCCTCTGTAGACACGAGCACTGTCTGGATCGCTTCAGGCATACAACTTTGCCTTCTGACCGCTTGACATGTTCACAGCCTCCAAGAGGTATCCCGTGACATGTTCATTGTGCCGTTGCACAGTTATTGTGCCAAGAGGATTATCTGAGTTCTCAATCGTGGAGAAAAAACGGATGTTGGCGTGGGGAGGGCACCAAACGAGCCGTGTCGGTGATCCCCCAGACCGCGGCAGCACCCTCCGACGGGCGATCTCAAGCATTTGGGCCCGAGAGGTTTGCAGGGGTGCATCCCGACGGGCCCACTGTTGCGCGCGCGCCGCGCGTCTGCGCCTGCCCTGCCGCAGGTGGCGAGGCGCGCTCGCGGCTTGAGGGGCACGCCGCCCAGGCGCGGCAGAAGTCGCAGAAGAACGACGGCTACGACATCATCATGGGAGCCCAGCGCCCGCCCTGGAAGGAAGGAGGCAAAGCAGCCAGCAGAACACGATCGCAGTCACGTTCGCAGAAAGACTTCCAGGGTGGGAAAAGGCGGCAATACCTTGTATGCAACACTTGCATTCCTTTTGGTAGCAGATGGATCTAGTGTGATCGCATTACCGATAAGGGCAAGTGTGCAAAATGTGAAACAGCGTGGGCCGACCTCAAGGCAGTTCCTGAACCGCCTGATCCTTAGGCACAGGCCTCGGTGGCCCTCCTCGCTGACCAGTACAAGGCCGCCAAAGAGGGCAACAACAAAGAGCAGTTGGATTTGTTGGGACAGGCATGCCCTCACCTTCGAGCCCCTGAGCCGAAGCCTCCTCCTGAGCCCAGGCCCTTCGAGGAACTCGAGGCGGCGGCGCAAGAGCTCCGCGTGGTCACAGCAGCAGGTGAGAAGTTACGGGGAAAAAAGGCTCCAACGCAACGCTGAAGAACAGACAGACATCCTGGAGAAGTTGGCAGACAACAGGATGTCCGAGAAAGAGGCGCAAGCAAACGGGGAATGTGTCGCGAGAAAGCCCACAGAGGACAACCACCTGCGCCTGCAGCCGCTCCTGATGACGCACCTACTCCAAAACTCTCTCCAGAAGAATTGGCATTCTTGGGAGAGCAAGAGAAGAAATAAGAGGAGGTAGCGAAAGAAGCTGCGAAGCAAGCACAGCAAACCTTGGAAGCAGCAAAAGGAGCTACCCAGGCTCGCAAGGAGGCGGCAGAGAACCTCCGCAAGTTCGCTGACAAGGCCCAGGAGTGCAAGCGCAGACGTGGCAATGAAGGACACGCAGCTGTCGGAGGATCACAAGTTCAGTCTGAAGCCGCCAAGCCTCCGGAGCCTACCACAGAGCAAGCGTGCGGGACGTGGACAAGCACCCGGAGGCCGCTACCCGTATTCGTGAGAGGACACAGGCAGTGGTGGCAGCCAAGGTGGAAGGGAAGCCATGTTCCTGACAAGGTTCCCGACAAGCGCAGGGTCGTCGTCCAAGACCCGATCTGTGAAGTCCCAGACTCCCAGGCGGACGACGACCAGCAGTACTCACGTGCATTCGTGGCGTATATTACGCAGTACAACACGTCGGCTCGTCAGTTCATCTTGGGCGAGAAGTATGACGCGGCGGGCCTTGTCGAGCACCACCTCCAGAATAATAAAGCAGCCGACGAGGCCCAGCGGTTTCAAGCGTGCGGTTGGCATTCGCAGCATAGGTGGACGGCAGCGAAAAAGACGGGGCGTTCTGCAGACGGTACTTATGGGGGAGTATGTTGGCTACGACGCTCGCATCTTCAGACAGCAGTGCGTTTGCCCACGGTCGAGGGGAACAGCACCTTTGAGTAGGAGCTGAACGACATCGCGGGGCTGCATTGGGATCTCAAAGGCGGCATTCGAATCGCGCTGTTCCTCATCTACTTGGACAGCGGGCCTGGCTTGACGGGGCCCTACGCGAACAAGTTACAACAGCTTGCGCAACTGGTAGCAAGCATTCCAACGCCCTGGATGGCTGCAGGCGATTGGAACGCCACTCCAGAAGAGTTTATGCAGTTTCCGCGGGCCGAGAAGCTAAAAGTGCTACTGGCGTGCCCGAACATAGAAGCCACGTGTTCGAATGGCAAAGGCCGCGTGTTGGACTGCATTATTTGCCCGCAGATGTCCAGGCCTTTCCTGGGGGTGTTACGGCAGTCACGAAAGTCCCTCGGAGGCCTCGCGTGGGACTTCGCACCCGTCTCGCCAGAGAGCCAGCCACTATCCAGTTTCTTTCCCCAACGCGGGCAGAGCCACAAGATTCCGCGCAGCACGGTCCATGTGGGAAAAGGCATTCAGCGAAAGCAGCGAGATCGAGAAAAAACATGCGAAGCTCACCGAGAAAAAGCCCGACAGTGCCGACCTTGAAAGGGACGGCGAGCAGAAGATACGCATACTATTATCAAGGAACGCGAAGACTTAGACAAGTTGCTGGAGCCGACCTACACCAGAGAGATACTGGCCATTGCATCGGACGAAGCTTGGCAGAGGTTACGACAGCAGGCAGAGCAGCGTGAACAGTTCGAGCCTGACACCTGCACCCAGAGCAGTTTGGCTTTCCTGTTAACAGAGATTGGCAGCACACTGTTGTGGCATGAGTACACGAAGTGGGCTTAAGCTGCAGGCCGCTCACTGGCCATTCTCCGTGGCAAAGAGGACGAGGCCAAAACAGTGCGAGGACGACATGTGACGCACCGTCTCTTACCGGCAGTCAAGCGACGTGAGCAGCATCCCCAAGAGCTTGAGCAAGCCCGACATGATCGGTGGGTTGAATTGGGACCTTTTTACGGCCATTGGAGATTTCATCCAAGCTACTTCGACGGAAGCAACTTCGTGAGCTCATTCGCCAGCAGATTGGTCAGATTGATCACCGCCCACCAAACCACAGAAACCCAACCCGAAGGCCCCTATTTGCCCTCCATTTCCAGTTGGGGGGGGGTCGGGGAACGTTGAGAAAACGCACATGAAGCTCGTGCCCCCACAACCCGAAATTCGGGTCTTCGGGTTGGGTTGGGGTGGTTTGGTAGGTAGCCAATTGAAGCGATGGAACACCCGCCGCTCTCTGCCGCCAGCACTACCCTTGCGCGGCAAGATGAGAAAGAATATTCTGGGGCTTTGGATATCATCCGCAAGACGGAGCTGGATGCCGCGCGTGCTCTCTGGCCCGAGGCGCTACCCCAAGTGGCGTAGCGCGCTGAACGACATGGCAAGGGGGCATGGTACAAAGCAAAGACCAGTATCCAGCGATGGGCAAAGCTTGCCGTGGATGGTAACATGAAAGACGCTCGCGCGTACTTGAAAACAGGCCAGAGACCTTACCCCTTCCCGAACTTTGCATCGACCCCGAAGGCAAAGGAGTCATTGCCAACTTGCAGAATGCCGTCGGGATCAGGGCTCGCCAGTGGAAATCAAGATGGACCAAGCATGATGAACATGACGAAAGCATCCAGCAGATGACCAGACTCCGCGCCTTGGCCCAAGAGGACCTACCACTACGAGAACCTATCGCGTTGGACCAGCTGGAAGGAGCGCTACGAGCGACGCCGAATTCCTCAGGCCAGGGGTTCCTACATGTGGAAGGTGCCGCATTTAAAGGCTCTGGCTCCTCAGGCTAAGCAAGAGCTCGCGGAATTACTCACTACATGCGAGCAGACCTTATCATGGCCCCAGCAGTGGTTGCACATTTGGTATGAGTTACTGCGCAAAGGCTCCAACTTGAAAGCTGGCGACGAGAGGCCCACCGGCCTGATGCCGCTCCCAGTGCGACTGCGGGGGCGTGTGCGACAGCCAGGCATGGCAGAATGGAGCAGTGCAAAGGCGGCCTTTTGGGGCGCGGCGGTGGCCAAGTCGTTGGCGCCCCAGGCAGCTCTGTTCAGTTTGGCCATGGACGAGAGCAGCGCGTGGGGTGGTACCCCAGCATGGGGATCCATGTACCTGGACATCAAAAAGTTCTACGACTCGATCAGCATCCCGCTTCTGATAGACCGAGCCTTGAAGTTAGACTTCCCACCAGTGGAACTTTACCTCAAGTGCGTGATCTACCTCTCCCCGCGTGCAGTGCGCGCGGCCGGCGCCTTTGCGACGTCTGTCATACCTGGGAACAGTATAGTCCCAGGCTGTAATGGCGCGAACAATGGAGCGACGGCTTTCTTGCATGAGGTTTTGGATCGTGCTCGCAGTCGACTTCCACGCGCTCTTCCACGACAGTATGTGGGCGATGTATGGCGATGTCACTGCTCGGTCAGACGGCTCGCACAAGCAGGCGAATCATGAGCTCACCACGCGCGCCGTTGAGCTCATCAAGGGATGCGTCGAGAGCAAGCTGGAGATGTCAGATAAGTCGGCAGTCGCCCGAGCATAGAGAAAGCAGTGTCACGGGTAGCTCTTCAGCTAGGTGCAACAGCACGGAGTGCAGACTGCGCGCGCGACCTTGGCATCGACGCGGCTCGAGGACGGCGAAGGCGAACAACCGTTGCGCAGGCAAGACGCAAAGCAGCTACAGTTAGGGTACGACGAGGCCGTGTTTTCAGAGGCACTGGCAAGCGTCGACGAAAATGGGCTACTCTGAACCTGGCCAACGCCAGGGCGAAGTCATCTTATGATGTGCCAGCCCTCGGTCAGTCGCCGAGCGCAGCGCGACGCGCTCGTGCCGAAGCAGCCGACATGCTGGGCTACACTACAGGAGGCCGAAGTACCTCCATGGTCATGCTGCTCTACTGCTTTCAGAAGGACCCCAAAGCAGTGGGACTTAGGCGCCAAGTGTCCGAGTGGATCAAGTTTTGGAAAAGAGCCCCAGAGTACCACGACAAGCTTCGAGCTGGATGGCATGCGGTTGTTCAACGCCTACAGAAAGCACGACCCCGTGGACGGTCGAATGTGGCAACTGGACCAATGACAGCACTGACCCAAGGCTTGTCAGAGCTGGGATGGCAGCCCAGCGAACCAGACACTTGGACGGATTCAAAGCAGAACGTTTGGCGAATGACGGATACGTGCAGCGAGCCCCTCGCGTCCGCCACCTCCAGCGACCAGAAGGCCAACGAGACGGAGTTGAGGACTGTACCAGGTGGGTGCACTGTGCCAGCTGGGTGTCCTGTGCCAGCTGGGTGTCCTGTGCCAGCTGGGTGTCCTGAACCAGCTGGGCGTCCTGTGCCAGCTGGCTGTCCTGTGCCAGCTGGGCGCCCTGTGCCAGCTGGGCGTCCCGTGCCAACGTCGAGCATCAACTCCAGCAAGCAGCAGAGAGAGGTGTCAGAGCAGGCCGAACTCATTGGTATTCAAAAAAAGTCTGAAAGTCCTGGGGCTGCTCTAGACAGCACCCCAGGTTCATGCGTCGCCACGCCTGCTAGACGCGGTCAGGAACAACCCTCAGCCATGGGACTACCACCAGCGCCTCCAGACTAACAGAGAGCGCAGGCTGCCCAGGACTACGCGGACATGAGAGCAGACCTACGAGATTGGGCAGCGGCATGGTTCGACCTCCGCCTCAGCTACGCCAGAGATGATAGTAGCTGGAAGGAGTGGTGCGAGGCTTTTCTCTCAACAATGCTGAATGGAGGGGGCGCTGAACCACTGGGCAGATTACTGCGCGCTTGGTTTCCGAACAGATCCCTAGCCTCCATCATCCAGGAGCTTTCTGGCAGCGCTTGGAGACAGTCAGAAAGGCGCCGCGATGCTTCCATCGACAGACTGGCAGCATCTGGAGCCCCACAACGACAGCGTCTTGAGCACAGGCACTGGAGAATGTTGGCAGAAATCAGGGCTATGCCCAGGAGGCTCTCGGGCACGAACGCGCCCGACGCACGACGGCCTCCAGCCCCGCGTCAACCAGACAGCGACGACGACCAGGCCGCGAACGTGCACGACCACCTCATCGCTCCGCTTGCACCGGTGGCTCAACCTGAAGCAGCGTCACTTCGACAAGTACCAGATCGCCAGGCTGCAGATCGCCAACCACAGCCGGTTGCGACCAACATGGGCGGCGACCACGAACCCTTCGAGGACGTGGAGGAGGGCGCCAGGTGCATACAGTTATCGAATGGTGGTGTCTCTTCAATAGATACTCGTGGACACGATGCCGTCGTCGGAGCTGGGCGCTCTGTCATGTCTCAGGATGCTGCCAGCGGGACTGCTGCTCAACAGCTACGAGTTCGACAATAACAGCTACCTGCAGCAGGGGGCGCGTGCCACCAGTCAGACGCCACCACCCAGCTCATGGCCCTCATCGCTGCTGACGTCATCCAGGAGTTGTGGCAACAAGCAGCCAGTGATCGGCATGGAGGTCAGTAGGGGTCCATGCCAGATCTTACGACGGCTCTGAGAACGCTCCAGAGGATGCGAGGAACGGGTTCCCCGTCGAAAAGCTGGTGCGTTTGAAACAGTTTGTGAAATACAATTTTGACTGAAGAACGCTGCCGCGCTGAAGGCCACGAAGGCAGCGGTGCATGTACTCGATGCACGACGGGTCAGAAACAGACGATGGCCCACCGAGTCGGGAGTTGCCCTTGCACGTGCGCTCAAGATCACCGTTGGATCCGCCAGAGCGCCAAGCTATGTGATGAAGCAGTTCGGGACATCACCAATGGGGCCAACTTGGGGTTGTGGCTAAGAGGGCTGCTACCACCCACGTGGAACACTGCGCCGCCTCCTCCTGCATGGGGCACACCTCGCCTGCCGTTCTACATCGACTGGGACGGGCCGATTGCATCGCTCGACGGCACGGTGCGCCTCGAGAACCGCGTCGAGTGCAAGCTGGCCTTCTTGGACGGCTCGGTGTCGAGCAGCGACGCGCGCGCTGCCTGTGCGGGCTGGGGCGTCTACCTTGTCCAGGCCGCAGCTTGCGTTGAAAAAGATGGCCCGGGGCCCCCTTCGGCCAGGAGCGTGCGGGGGAATCGACGGAGCCCATGCGGTCCCGTGCGCTGAGCTTGCGGCCCTCTGGTGGGCTTTGGAACTAACCAAGGGGCTTGCTCTACACCGACAGCCAGATCGTGTACGACGGCAGGCACGGCTTCTCGGAGATGTCGGGGGAGCTCGTAGGCTGGTGGAATCGAGTGTTCTCTGAAGCCCAAGGTCAACGGGTGATGCTCAGTAAGTGGAAGTCGCACCTTGATAAAGTGTCGCTAGCCTCCTTGGTCCAAACCCCATGTGTAACGCGAGGCAACGACCTTGCTGATACATTCGCCCAGATAGGAGTAGAACGTGTCTCGGACAAGATCGACCCAGAGGTCAGAGATCTTGCGCGCGTGGAATTCAAAGCGTGGTTGGTCCAGAGGATGCTAGCTATCGTAAATGCGGCTGCTGCTTGTGCAGACTATGAGCGCAACAACCGCCCGCGCAGGGTCCACCGTACGCCCGCAGCCTGGCGCGTAAGGAAGGAGCTCGAGGAATCGTTGGGGCACCAGCTTTCCAAGGTTGGCTCCTCCTGGGTGTGTAGCCACTGCCAGAGTGGCCCAGGGAAGTTTTCGGTCTGAGATTGGCTCCGTAACGGCAAGCGCCGTGGACCCGAGTACCATCGAGTAGAGTCTCAAGGTGGGCCTGTCCGCCTCCCCCCTCGGTTCAGAATCGGGGATAAGGGGGCCCATGAATCTCACAATGCAGCCATTCTGTATGGCCAGATTTTCTGCTGGAGGTGTGAGCGCCTCGGTTCCAAGACCCCCTCGGGCGGAAGGCTCGGGGTGGGGATCGTTGGTAAGTGTAATGGGCACCCCACCTCATCAGGGTAAGAGGCCTTGCATAAAATTCAGCGTTGGGAGCTCCCCTCAAAGAGGGGTAAGGCTGTGTGGCCTGACGGCACCCCCAACGTCCCCAGACAGAGACAGCGCACAGCGCGCCGACAGGGGTAGTTCTCTGTCCCCTATCGCCAGGTGCTCATCGGTGAGATTTGTTGCCTGGTTGTGGCGACGGGCGATCCCCCCAGTACCCCGCCCTCTCTTCTCGGGGCCTGGCAGTGGCCGAAAAGAGAAGTTCCTGATCGACGACGCCAACGATCCACCGAGCTGTGTCGGCGACCGCCCAAACCGCGGGGCGAAAGGGGGCGGGGCACAGGGGGGAGGGGCGGAGGATGAGGCGATGCTTCTTGCTGGTTGTCGAATGCTTCACATAAGGACTCTGGGTGGTCTTGGCCGCCTGAGGAGGCTCAATGGGGGCCACGGGCGAGTGTGGATGAGGATCGGGTGCGGATGGCAAACGAGACACAAGGGAGGAGGAGGAGGAGGAGGAGGAGGAGGAGGAGGAGGAGGAGGGCCAGAAGAGACGGCGAGGAGGCTTAGGCGGATGAGGAGGAGGAGGAGGAGGAGGAGGAGGAGGAGGAGGAGGATGAAGAGGAGGAGGAGGAGGAGGAGGTGCATAGAACCGTGGGCAGAAGAGCAGGCGGAGGCGGTGGCGTCGTCGGAGGGGGAGCAGGAGGAGCACGACCGTGCTGCAGGAGGAGAGGCAGCAGCAGGAGGCAAAGGAGGCGGAGGAGAGAGCCGCGTCCTCGGCTTTCTGCGGCGTCGGCGGTGGCGTCGTCGCCCGTGTCGGCGTCGACGGCGTTGCTTCCGAGCGCGGCTCGGCGATCGCCCGGCGTCTGGCGGCTCCCGGCGTTTGGCGGCGCCGCGCGGCACAGGTGGCTGCAGCAGTTGCGGGCCCAGGCCAACAAGAGTCTGGACGCCCTGGCCAAGGACAGCTCTTTTCGCGGACAGGAGGAGGATGGAGGATGAGGACGAAGAGGACGGTATGGAGGGAGGGAGGGAAGGAGAAGGAAACGGAGGAGGAGGAGGAGGAGGAGGAGGAGGAGGAGGAGGAGGAGGAGGAGGGGAGAGGGGAGAGGGGGAGGGAGAGGTGGGAAAGGAGAGGAGACGGGGTACGGAAGATAATGATACGGGATAGTCAGGGACAGGAGGAGAAGTAGGAGTAGGAGCAGGAGGTTTTGGTCAAAATTAGCCAGGTCGAGTGAGTCAGAGGGCCCCGCCTACACCCGCCCTCCTTCCCATAACTGAAGAACCAATTGGGGCACTACCTGATATGTTGTTGGAGCGCGCTCCCACCTCGCAAACAAAAAGGAACTCGCGGGCGGTCCCGCTTCCAACGACTTGCCGAAGAGAAAATTACGCGGGGCGCTCAGGCGCTGGCGCGGCGAAGACGAGGCACGAATTGCGCGGCGTTTGGGCGATGTCGGCATGTCGCCCGCTCTCGCGCGGCCCCGCTGCCGCTGTCGCTCTCGTGCGCTTCTGCGAACGAGCCATGCGCCGCGCCCGCGCTGGAACGCCACGCCCGAGCCAAATGCTCACGGAACCCGGGGCGAGGGAGACGAGTCGCTTGCTCGCGGGGCTCCCCCCCCCAACACTGGAGAGTGACAGACACGCGCCTCGTCGAGGCAGGCATGCCACTTTCAGGCGAAGTCTGCGAGATGCCGAGGCGAGAGGGACATGTCCGTCCGCTCGCGCGTCAACAAACAAAGATGCGTGCGACAAATGCCCGCCGCGCCTGAGCATGAACTCAGTTCACTAGAGAAACGGGCGCGGCGCCGATGCGCGAGAGCGACATTTCGGCCTTTGGCGCGGGATGGTCGCCCAGTCCCGTTCCTGCGACGCAATGTGTAACATGGGCGACGTCATGTCCGTTTCGGACGAACAGCGTTGACGCTGAATGGTTTATTCAACACGATGGCAAGGGCCCAGATTTGGTCGCTATCGGCCAGCTGGGTGGCAGAGTAGGAGTATATAGTTCCCCAATCAGAGCTTGCCTCTGTGAGGGGTCCTATCGGATTCTTATGGTTAGGTGAGGTGCGGCGCCGATTTGGTGGCCGGCGGCTGGGTGACCGGGTGCCCGGGGGTGCCCGGGGGTGCCCGGTGTCAGGAGGTGCCCCGGTGTGCCCGGGTGCCCTGGGGTGCCCGGTTGCTCTATCGCTTTATAGCCCTATAGTTCTATAGCCCTATAGCCCATTCGCTCCATAGCCCTATAGCCCTATAGCCCTATGGCCCTATAGCCCTAGTAGCCCTATAGCCCTAATAGCCCTAATAGCCCTATAGCCCTATAGCCCTATAGCCCATTCACCCCATAGCCCTATAACCCTATAGCCCTTATAGGCCTATCGCCCTATAGCCTTATTGCCTTGTAGCCCTATAGCCCTATGTTCCTATAGCCCTATAGCCCTATATAGCCCTATGGTCCTACAACCGTATAGCACCATAGCCCTACAGCCCTGAAAATATTATGATTGGGGCTTATCTCCGGTATCATAATAAGGAATAGGAATAATGAGGGGGGAGGATGATGAGGAGGAGCAGGAGGAGCAGGAGGATGGCGTAGTGCGAGAGGAAGAGGAGGAGGCGGCATGGCAAGGGGGTGGAGAGGAGGAACAGGAGGAGAAGGATGAGGATGAGAAGGAAGAGACGGAGCAGTAGAAGCAGCAGCAGGGGCGGGAGGACGAGGATTAGAGGAAAGAGCAGGAGGTGTGAGAGAGAGAGAGAAACAAACAACATATGTTTACATATATATATATATATATATATATACATATATATACACACTCAGAGAGAGAGAGAGAAACAGAGAGACAGAGAGGGAGAGAGACCGAGAGAGGAGAGAGAGAGAGAGAGAGAGAGAATCAGAGACATAGACAGACAGAGAGAGCGGGTTCGATGGGGCTTCAGGATGTTGCATCATCGGGAGCCTCTTGCAGGGCTCTTGGGGGCCACTTTGGGGCCTTTTTGGGATGCAGATTCCGGGCCCCTACGGAGGCCTCCTGGGGCCTCTCCCCAGAGGCCCCCTTGGAGTCTCTTGGGGGCCTGCTGGCTGTCTCGGGGGTCATTTCGAGGCGGAGGGTTGACATGTCAGTTCGTGCTTTCCCCCTTGCGGCCGTCTTGGGGCGAGCTTAGGGGCCTCGTGAACCATCTTGGAGCGCTGGTATCACGAAAAGGCGAGAACGCTCAAATCTTTCGAGAAACCTGAGGGGGCTCTTGAGGAGGCCTCTTGGAACCCTCTCGTGCCGACTTGAGGGCATCTTGGCTCGTCTTGGCGCCCTCTGTCTTCCGGAACAGCCGTGCAAGAGGCCCCACGTGGTCTGCAGGGAGCCCAAAGAAATTTGGCAATTGAGCCTCGGGCCCCTTGAAGAGTATTTACACTAATCCGCATGATGGTAAACTTTTGAGGGCCTGAAGACGCTCCACTTTGGCCGAGCATTTTCTTTGGGTGGAGGGCAAAGGGTGAAATCTGAAATGCCGTTTCGATGGATTTTCGAGGCTTGAATTTGCAAAAGGTGAATCACAAGGCGGATTGATTTCGAGGTGTCGAAGCCCATATGGATTTCCCCCTGAGCCCTCCACCCTAAGAATATGCTCAGTTTGGGCGCCTTCTTGCCTACCACGTAGCTTGCACCACATAGATTGCGAGAGACATAGGTTGCACCACATATCTCTCACCACGTTGCTTGCGCTGCACATGTTGCAGACGTGTAGCTTGCACTACATCTTTTTCACCACATCGCCTGAAATACATAGCCTTCATCACATAGCTGACAATACACAGTCAAGCTAGCACCATATAGTTTACACGACGTCGCTTGCATCACACGGTGTTCACCACATAGCATACACCATATAGCTAGTTCCACTAACATTATACCACATATATCGGACCACACAGATCTTACACTACGCATTTTGTTTACCACATGTACCACACTCCGATAATGCAATACCCGATGTTTGGGGTTGTACACTGGAAGGATCAAGCAGGAGGGAGGGGGTAGAGGAGGAGGAGGAGGAGGAGGAGGAGGAGGGATACCCCGATCAGGACGATGAGCCGACAGGGAAGGAGGATGGCATTAGGGGTGTTCGATGCCTTTCCAGGCAGCCCTGCCAAGAAGTCCGCGCGGAGCGCCAACAGTTTATATGTCTATGGCGCTTGTTCTTCTTCTACTCCTTCCCCCTTCGGCCCATCCGGGCGTCCAAGGCCTTTGCATCCGTACCGCGCATCCTCATGCTGCTGCGCCTCGTGTTCCCCCCTCCCTCTGCTCCCCGTCCGCCTCCTCTCCATCCCTTCTCTTCGTCCCTCCCCCTCCCCGTCTTAAGCTTCCCTAATCGCCCGCCGTCCCCGTGGTCCTGGGGCCGCTTTTTTGGCCCCGCTGGCCCGCAGTGCGGCGCCTCGGGGTTCTGTCGTCCAAAATCTGGTCGCAGATGCAGCCTGGCGACCGAGCTGTGTGTGACCTGTTCTCCGCTTCCATGGTAGATGTCTGCTGTAACGTCAGCCCAAGCTAATACTCACATCTAGCTGCTAGCCGTTTCGAGCGTTTACCTTTTTAACCCTCCTTCCCGTTCCTACCGGTCCGGCTGAGTTCGATTATGATTGACCATCCCCATTTCCCTCCTCACGTTGTAGCCGCCGCCACGGCGCCGTGCCTTTATCTTCGTCCACCTCCCTGCCCAGGCGCGGTCCTTCCTCCCTCTTGTCCACCACCCCAGGCTAGAGCGCAGGTGCACCGCGATTTGGCGGGGACGCGACATACAGGGCCCGAAGGAGAGTCTCGACCCATCATGCACGCTTTCTTGAAGCCCAGGCAAATGTTGCGAAGCTGCTCGGCCTCCATGAGTCTGGAGCTTTCACGGGTGGAGTTTTCTGCCGGAGAAATTGTCAATGTTATGGGGAGACAATATCTAGGGCTCCCTGACGGTAAGCTAGAGAGCCTTCGTGCTGCAGCAGTTCGAGCGGAGGCCAGATTGCTCAGATGATTCTCGCTGGGTCTGGCGTCGATGTGTACTCGTTGGGGTTGGTCTCGGGATCCTGCGGTCAAAGTCTTAGCTGAGGCGATCAAAACGCATGTTCACATGATTCGCGATGGTCGCATGAGCGGTCGCATCTTGCAGGTTCTGTGTGCCAAGTCCTCGGCATTGGCTCAACGGCCGAAGCCTTGGCCCCAGATCAAGGATTCGATCTCGGTCCTGGTGTTGACCGTTTCCAGGATTGGGTTCTGAGTCGATGGGCCGTTCGCCCTTCGGGAGTCCTCGGGGCAGACCTGGGACCTGCGGCAAGTTTCGTCTGCTTTCGTTGCATGCGGGGCTAGGTTTGCTGCTCGGGGATCGTCTGACTTTGCGGCCCTAGGCCAGGTCTCTGTTGCCGACCGCTGAACGATCAACGAGCTGCTCCATCAAACACAGTTTGATGAGTCGGACGGGGGGACGGTGGGGATTGGGGGTTGCTTGAGGGTGCAGGGAGCAGCGCGCGCTTCGCGGACTCCTCATGGGCTCCCAGTGGTACCAACACAGGCTGCGCCCGCATGACGCGGATCCCTCGTCGGCGTGATTAGTTCGTGGCGAACATTGTACTTTGTTCCACCTTCACTTCCGCTGCCCGTCGCGCCAGGAGTAGCGCATGGATAACTTGCCCCGCTGTGTCGAAATTGCTGCCTCTGGAGTGGCTGCCTGTTCCACTGACGGCCCGTGACGATGAGGATTGTGCAGTTCCCATGGCGTCTACACTGTGCGCAGGCATCTACACTCTGTACAGCGACTGTAAGGGCACCAGGGTCTGTTGCCAGTCCACGTCCCATGACCTCAGCTCAGGCAGGCCCTCGAGCACATGTGTGGCAGCAAGCGTGGGGTCCGTTAGGTTACGTTCGAAGCGGATGCGTTTAACAAGGACACGGGGCATGCGCCGATGCGCGATGTCAGGGGTGGCCGCCTCTCGGAGTTTGAGCGCACAGGCAAGCATAGCTCAGATCGTCTGGCCAAGCAGGGCGCGAACCTGGCCAGGCGCATGGACGAGGCGTTTCAGACTCGCTAGTGCGGTCTGGGAAAATTAGCACAGCGAGTTTCCTCTGCATCGGGCGCTTAGGCTGGGCACTGCGAGGTCTCCAGGGGCCTGGGCGGTTGAGCGTGTCGGTTCTCGTTTTCTTCTGGGTGGTCCACGACCACAGCCTGAAAGGCCCAGAGTTGCGAGAACCCCTCAGTTTTCGGAGGCCGCCGACTGCCTCCAGGCGTTCGTGCTGAACGAAGATGAGGCTCGACAGCTGAGTAGCGAGTTTCGTGAGCGCGTCTCCGAAAGTCCTGAAGGGTACGCAGATCTTTTCACCTAAGGGGGCCCTGTCACTGGCCTGCAGGGTGGCCAGTGCCAGACACCCTGCAGTGACAAAAAGGTTCACTCCACCGGCCCCCCTTGGGCTTTTGGTTTCACTGTCGGACTCTCTCTCTCTCTCTCTCTCTATCTCTCACTGTTCCCTTCGGCGGCGTGCAATCCTTCCTCTCTCTCTCTCTCTCTCTCTCTCTCTCCCCCCCTTCTGCCCCTTCAGTCCTTACCCGTCTCAGGGAGGCCCAGGATGAGCATAAATCGCTCCAGAGCGTTTCGGAAAGCGCTGGACGACCCCGCGGCGCCCGATACATTTTCCAGACTCGCCAATTTTTAGCGCCTCCCTGAGTAATCTCATCCGGATTTGTCCCCTTCCTGTCTCCGCTTCAGTCCACGATCCCTCGGCCCCGCCCCATGCAGTCGGGAATTTTGGCTTACAGTCGGGGCCCTGAAGAAGGAACCCTTTTCGTTGGGGAGGGGTTCAAAGTGTTCCTTGATGGTTTCACAGTTTCCCTTGGGTTTTCCTTAGGTTTTCGATGGGAAATCGAA
The DNA here is from genome assembly GCA_963575745.1 of Prorocentrum cordatum. Taxonomy (NCBI): domain Eukaryota; class Dinophyceae; order Prorocentrales; family Prorocentraceae; genus Prorocentrum; species Prorocentrum cordatum. Next base: position 164,723 of record CAUYUJ010010136.1, read on the forward strand.
GTTTAACTTATGGAAAAAAGTGGCCTCGTTCCTTATTTAGCGTTTTTTAGGTCAACGCCCCCACCGTAGCGTGTCGCGCCGCCGACTCTTGCCCACCACGCTCTGGCGCGACACGGCGTCCCCACCAGGGCCGCCGCGGCGGCATGCTGAGCAGAAGTGCCTGACCGCACCCCCGCACGCGTTGATCCCCACGCTTTGGCGAACGTATCGCGCCAGACCTACAGTCGGGGCGCTGAAGAAGGACCCTTTTTCGCTGGGGAGGGGCTCGGTGTTCCTTGATTGTTTCAAAGTTTGCCTCGGGTTTTCCTGGGGTTTCCCATAGGAAATCGATGTTGAACTTATGGGAAAAAGGGGCCTCGTTCCTTCTTTTGGGTTCCTTAGGTCAATGCCTCGACTGTACCCCCTCACGTGTTGGTCCCCACGCTTTGGCGGACGCATCGCGCCAGACATACGTGTCCAGTGGATGTGCTGATCTCCACGTCAAGATGCTACGGGCCGCGTGTTGCGTGCTGCATATCGGGGCGGCCAAGCCCCCCCCCTTCTCTCGAGGGAGGGCGGGGGTGGGGGGACGGAACTCTGGTCACGCTCGTGCGCGAGACGCGCCGGCCAGGAGCCTGCCACGGGGGCGAAGCGCGTGGAGGCCGGCGCTTCTGCGGCCATTCAACGTGTGTGTGTGCGCGCGTGTGTGTGGTGCCGCCGGCACTGCGCCTCGTCCTGTCCCGCCTGCACTGTAGATACTGGCCTTCCGTCTCCTTGTTTTTTTCTCCCGTCTTTCCCCCCGCATGCCTGCCAGGGGCTTGCGTATGGCACGGTTGATCCCCAGTGGGCGGATCCTTATCCTGGGTTTCTGAGGGGGCCGGCCGCTTCGGCTCTTCGACCTTCTACGCGCGAGGCCCCAACGCTAAACAATGTGTTTGTCTGTGTGTAGTTGTTTGGTGTGCGCATGTATGTGCATGTGTGTGCATGCGTGTGCATGTGTGTGTGTGCATGTGTGTGCGTGTGTGCGTGTGCGTGTGCGTGTGCGTGCGTGTGTGTGTGTGTGTGTTTGTGTGCGTGTGTTCTTGCGTGCGTGCGTGCATGCGTGAATGCGTGCGTGCGTGCGTGCGTGCGTGCGTGTCTCCTTCTCTGGGGGGGGGGCCGACTCCGGCAGCGGGCCGGGCTCGGCGTGATGCCCTGTGGCTTTTGGGCGGGCTCCTGGGGGCCTCTCGTCTGGAGTCGGAGCGACGGCCTCGACCCCAGACCTCCAACGCGTTGAATCCATATAATCGGAAACTGGAGCATATACATTACCAGTGGCGGGCTTTGTTACAATCCCACGACTTTTTGAGGGTCGGGGACGCCGTCGGGGTGGTGTGGTGTATACTTCTCCCCCGTTTTCCCAGGGAAACAACGAAACATGTATACACCAGGATCCCGCATACAACAGGATCCGCGTTCCTGTGCGAATTTCAGCGCAAGGTCGGAAAAAGCGTCGGTGTACAGAGCTCGTTTCCCTATATAAGCGAAGTTCTATCGCCCGTTTCGGCCTCCAGGGGCCCTCGCCGGGCCCCACGGCCGCTAAGGGACGACTCGAGACGAACATCCGGCCTCGCACGAGGAAAGGGTCTGGATTCGGGGGGGCCGCAGTTCTTCAGAACTCAGGACCCAGGCCCCCCACGTCGTGATTCTCTGATAGCGTCGACTCCGGCAGATCTCCCCCCGTGACCTGGTTTTATCATGCCGAGCCTTCCATTCGACAGTCCCCAGGCCTGGTAGAATGGCCCCGAGCGGGCGAACATAGCGACGAGCCTTCCGTCGGGATGTTTTCATGGATCGAGAAGGGATTTGGGCAACCGGTTATTCGGGAGAACTTCCCTTCCTCCAGATCCGCCCTACTTTGGCTTTTTTCCAACTGAAAGTTGCGTCGGACATCCACCTATAAGGAGCCGAACAAGTAGGGCGGAAATTTCTGCACCCAACATTAAATAGTGCGAAAATCCACAGAAGTAGGGCGGAAACAACAACAGAAAAGTAGGGCGGAAATTGGCATCAGCGGGGCTTGAAAAGTAAGGCGGAAATTCCAAGCCCTACTTACGAATTTCCCCAAAGTAGGGCGGATCCGGAGTCAGGGTTCTGCTTTTGCCAGCCTCCGGCCGGCGGACCCGCCCCCCCCCGTCCCTCAAGCAGTGGCGAAGCGTCCTGGCTCGCCTGTAGCCCGACCAAACACTGTTCTAAGAGCCCTGTGTGGTTTCCACGCAATGTTCTTCGAACATTGCTGGCGGAGTCTGTCTTGTTTGAACACATCGGGATTATGTTCTAAGTGCAGCTGTTGGTTCTTATAACATTGTGGGAATCTAGGAACATTTCGTGGTAGGACTATATGAATGCCAGGACGGTCAGTCCCTGCTCAAGTGTTCGCAGAAATCACGACGTTGAAGTTCTGGGGATCCGGGCGCAACAAGGAACCGCAACCATAACGAAGTGGATTTTTCAGGATGACCCCTCGGAAGAGAGCCCACCGACCTCGGCATGAGCGCGTTGGTTGTGGAAGTGGTCGATTTGGCCGTTCTGGGACGCCACATCGACCACAACCAGTACAAAGCTGGTTTATGAGGTGTTCCGACAGTGCTCGGCGTGCGCACGACATCCCCCAGGGTGTTTCCTCGAGGTGGCTGTGGTCACGTGCTGTCCCAGCAGGGGGGCACCCGTGCCCATGGAGCCGCTTCGAGTTAGCTTTCGGACACTGTAGCATACACATTACCAGTGGCGGGGTGGTTTTCAATCCCAGGATTTTTTTGAGAGGTCGAGGGCGACGTCGGGGCGGTGTGGTGTATACTTTTTCCCCGTTGTCCAGGGGGAAAACGAAGCATGTATACAGCAGGATCCCATATACGGCAGGATCCGTTTTCCTGTGCGAGTTTCAGTGCGGGGCCGGAAAAAGCGTCGGTGTATAGAGTTCGGTTCCTTACTCTTGAGGGAAAGGGGACCATGACCGAGACTGAGCGCGGAGACGTTGGGGAGATCTTGGCCACGTCTGGGGGCGTCGGATTCCTGAGACTTCGCCGTCGCGCTTTCTATCCTCGTCTACCTATGGCCCTCGTGCGCCCCCCCCCCCCCCCCTCGCGGAGCCCCCGCGGCCGGGCGCTGCTTGTTCGGCGTGTTCCAGAGTTGCAGGGGGGCGGGGGGTGTTTGACGGGGCTGGGATTGAGTCGGGCTTGTCCCTCTACAGGCGGAATGTTCAATAATAGTCAAAAGTGAGTCAGGTGACGATTGTTCGATAATTTCTGATTCTTCTTGAATCTGTTTTCACTGTTCCATTTTTCAAGATCTGCCTGTAGGAGGACATGCACGACTTCAGACCAGGGCGAGGAGAAATCCCCTGCAGAGCGCTCCAGGACGCTCTCGGAGCGTTCTGGTGCGCTCTGAGAAGGCCGCACCGCCCGGGGCATCCCCCAGACCCGCCGGATCCCAGAGGTTTTCGATTCGTCCCCACCCGCATTAGCCCTCGACCTGGATTTGTCTTAGCTCGGGGGCGCGGCGGCGGCGGGCGTCGTCTCGGCGACGAGGGCGATGCAGGAGGTCCATGGAAAGGTCACGGCGTAGGGTTTCAGCGAATCCTGGGGCCTCCGGGGGGCTCTCTCCCAACCCCCGGGGCAGTCAACAACAAAGGCTCGGGATGAAAACCCAGTCCTGGGGAACGGGTCGAGGCCTCAGAACGAGGGCGGAGGAAGAGGAGGAGGAGGAGGAGGAGGAGGAGGAGGAGGAGGAGGAGGGCGGAGGGCGGAGGAGGAGGAGGAGGAGGAGGAAGAGGAGGAGGTGGAGGAGGAGGAGGCGGCGCAGTCGAAGAAGAACAATGATTAGCACAAACATGATTCGTTTTGGGTGCCCGAGCGGATTTCTTGGCTCGGCCCGTGGGCCCCCTGGCAGCCAGCGCCTCCGGCGCCGCCCCATAGCGCGCCCCGCGCGCCAGGGGGGGGGGGGGGCCCAGCTCCGATCCAATAGATTTGCGCGGAGCTCCTCCTCCTCCTCCTCCTCCTCCTCCTCCTCCTCCTCCTCCTCCCCTCCTCCTCCTCCTCCTCCTCCTCCTTCCTCCCCCCCCCCTCCTCCCCCTCCTCCTCCTCCTCCTCCTCCTCCTCCTCCTCTCCTCCTCCTCCTCCTCCTCCTCCTCCTCTCCTCCCTCCTCCCCCTCCTCCCCCTCCTCCTCCTCCTCCTCCTCCTCCTCCTGCTGAAACATATCCCTATCCCTATGTTTCACATCACCTCACCTCGATGCCGATCTTAAGGATCCCCTCGGTTTCTGAGGGCCTATCCCTGAGATTGTCCTCGCCTTTTGCTCGCCCATCTTAGGGATAGGGATAAGTTCGAGGCTGGCTGTATGGTGGTCTTCCTCGGAGCCTTCCTCTCAGGAGGCAGACCAGAGATGGTCGCCGGTCGAGCTGCTCGGATATATCGAGGAGGTCTCCCCGCCACGGCCAGAGCCGCCTCGAAATGAATCCATCGTTTGAGATTGGGCGCATGCCTGGAGAGGTCCCGGGGCCGATTCCAGGGGAACAAAAAGGGACACAAACGTTAAAAACTTGAAGGTCCGCGCGGATTTCTCGGATCGGCGCTGGACCCCCCTCCCTTGCGCGCGGAGCGCGCCAGGGGCGGCGCCGGAGGCGCCGCCGGGGGTTCCAGCGCCGATCCTGATTCCTGAGCGGATGAGGACGGGGAGGAGAGGATGATTGCTGGATGCCCAGGTCGCGTGGTGGGACCAACCCTGAAGGCTCCCGTGACAAACTATGTTACGGACTTTTGCAGGCGAATTCCTCGAGCTCATTGGAGGAACAAGCAGGCCTCCCAGTCGAGCACGCCTGTTGTTGAGCGTTGTGCACTGGGGAAGCGCACTGGATGGGGCGCATCATCAACATCAGCATCACCATGATGATGATGATGATGATGATGATGATGATGATGATGATGATGATGACGATGATGATGATGATGATCATCATCATCATCATCATCACAGTAACCATCACCACCATCATCAGCAGTATCAACATCAACAGTACCATCACCACCATCACCATGACCATCATCATCATCAGCAGTATCATCATCATCATCACCATCATCATCATCATCATCGTCGTCGTCGTCGTCATTATCATCATCATCATCAACATGATTATCAGCATCAGCATCATCATCGCCGGTACGATCTGACGACTAGATTATCCTCCCTCCCACTCATTGAGTCCTACTTCTTGTCAGGCTGAATGTAGCATGTGCGCTGGTTTACCCGCGGTCGAAATCCATCTTACTCTGCCTTAGCCCCGCCTGGTCCAGCTTGATCCCAGCGAGATGTCTTACGACTCGGTTTACGTTGGCTCAAGTCGACCCATTCGCTCCATAACCAGGCATCATGTCAGGAACGTTTGCTTAGCGTGTCGCGCCTCAGGTTCTGGCCCATCACGCTTCAGCGCGACACGTTAACCTCTTCTTACTGCATAAGCGTCAACGTCCTGAGTTTCTCCCAGCATCCCGCCCAACGAAGCGGAGCAACACGCTGTCAGCTTGCAGGGCATAGCGTGTCGCCAGGGACGCCGCCACGACGCGCCAAGCAAAAGTTTCTGACCGCGATCCCGGCTTCTATGTGGCTTACCACTCGATTGTCTACAGCTTGGACCCATTCCACTTCAATGGTTCTTTCATCGGGCGTTTTTGCTATCAAAACGAGCGTTCAGGATGAGTCTTGTCAACAAGGCACCCTTGCATCCCTCGATCCTGGGTGCTCGCTGGTTGCTTTCTGCTTCCTCGGTCCGAGAGTACCCTGGCATCTTGACGCGTTACAGTCGTTTTGCATCCCTATCCCTGCCCCTGGACGAAGACCTCCCCGGGGTTGCACCCACCCTGCGACACGCGGCTGAAGTAATCCAAAACATATGTTACGCCGTTGCCTAGTCGATGTGATATCCCAGGCTTGGGTTACACTGCGCGCAAGGTACTTGGTGGCGCCCCCCCTCGGACGTCGGCCATCGTGGAATTTCCGGGTCGCGCCCACCCAGACCGCGGGTCGCTCTGTTCCGACGCTGGAAGAGGGCGAAAGGGTGACATGGAAGTGGCGCGTCGAGTACTCGCGAGGTTCATCTTGTTGGGGGCTGAGCACGCCGATGAGAGGTTTCGCCGCGGTGTTGGCACACGCTGGTGAAGAGCAGTTGCTTCGGCGCCGTGGGCGCGAGAAGCATGGCGAGGAGTGGCAGGTGGCCATTCTCAGCTTCAACGCGTTCAGCAACTTCGACAAGTGCATGGAGGTGAAGGAGTTGCAATGCTTCGGCGCGGTGCTGTTCCAGGAGGCCAGGCTGGCAGCTGGCAGGAGCAGCGACGCGGAGGCCCAGGTGCGAGCAGCAGGTTGGAGAGGCCGGTGTACAGTAGCCATCGCCTCCGAGGCAGGTGGTCTTGGTATTGGAGGGTTGCTGGCGATGGTCAAGGAGATGCATGGTTTGGCGGAATTGAAGGTGAAGGAGCCAGCAGTGGTGGTGCCAGGCAGGATACACGTGTCTTGCTATTCGGGGGTGTGCAAGGGCGGCGTCCTGCTCATCAACGTGTACCTGGAGGCTGGCGTTGGGCTGAACCAGACCAACAGGAGGGCGCTGCATGATCTGGCGAGATGTTTCAGGAGGCAGTTTAGGAGACGAAGTCAACGTGGAGTGCGACAAGCTGGTGCAGTGCAGAGCGACCTGCTGCAGTGCTTCGACGCGGAGGTCGTGAGGCCAGCGGCGGCGACGTGCGCCGCCTCGGGCAGGATCATCGATTTCTTCCTGGTCTCGCGGGAGATGCAGGTAGTCAGTGTGCAGGTGGTACTTGGATCGCCTGTGTTTCCCCATTCGCCAGTCATCCTGAAGGTCAAGGCTCTTGGAGTACGGCCATGGTTGCAGATCGCGCAGGCGCCCAAGCTCTTCCCCATTGTGAGGCCGTCGGGCTGCTGCAGGTCTGACCAGGATGCCAAAAGGGCTCAAGTAGGGCAGTCAGCGCAGCGAGTGCTTGATGGGGTGCGTGGTGATGGGGGAGGAGACGCGTGCATGGCGGGTCCGCCCACGGCGATGACGGTGGCCTGGCGCAGGTCCCTCGCGGCAGCGGAGCAAGACTTGGTGGGCATTTTTCATTTTGAAGGACATGCGCATCGGCGCGTCGGGCGCTCCGAACGCGCGGTCACCAAGTGGGTGCGGCAGACGGCAGTCAGAGGGATGCGGTCGCCAAGGATCACGGCTGAGGCGGCATGGTTGGCCAGGGTGGCCGACTGCCCGAGGGCGGCGGCGCAGGGCCAGAGGCCCGAGGAGGAGGCGACGGCGTTGAGGGGCCTTCCCCGTCTGGCGCGAGGCGCGCCGCAGCGGCCCCAGGCCATAGAAGAGAAGGGGCAGGCCTCCAGCGCCTATCCTGCCGTGGGCTGGGCTGGAGCCGCGCTGCGGTGGTGGGGGGTAGTGCAGGAGGAAGAGGTTAGCCGCGCGCCCGCCGTGGCGTTGCGCTGGATAACTGAGCAGGCACACGCTGATGCTCTAGCCTTGGCGCAGCGGGACCTTAAGGATAGAGGGCGGCAGTTCGACGAGTGGGCGCAGCTGCAGCTGCGAGGGGGAGCAGGAGGGCTACGCGCCATCACGCGCGCGCCCATCGGTTGGCAGGACAGCCCAGCTGATCAGGAGCAGGCGGGGGGCACACCAGCCAGCCAGGAGGTGGAGGTACGCCAGCTGGAAGACGAGTGGCGGGGACTTTGGAGAATCGAGAGCGAGCAGGTCAGCGCGCGTTGGCCCGAGGGCCTGGGCCAGCGCCCTCCCAGGCCTTCAGTGGGCGAGCTGAGGAAGTGTCCGAGGACCTTCCGGCACGGCGCAGCAGTTTCCTTCGTTTCAACTCGGCCGAGGCAGCTGCTGGGGCTGTGCGATGGGGCTCTGGAGACGCTGACCGACACCCTGATGGGGGTGGAAGGAGCAGCGGGGTGGCCCAGCCTCACCACCAAGGCGTGCTTCCGTGCGAAGCGGCTTGGAGGAGTACGGCCGATCGCGATCATAATGGTGTCAGGCTCGCCCCGGGAAGTCCATCGCGCTGGATTGGGAGAAGCGCAACGACAGGCCCTTCTCCTGTGCCGCCCGAGGCCGCGGCTGTGAAATGGCGGCGTGGGAACGGGTGGCGGAGCGCGAGTGGGCGACGGCCAAAGGGGGCCAGCGTCGAGACCAAGAAGCGTGGGTGTCGGTGCTCGTCATGCTCGACCTGCTGAAGGCGCACGAGCAAGTACGTCACCACCGCCTCGTCGAGGCAGCGGACAGGACTGGCTTCCCGCTGTGGCAGTCGAAGCTGCAGATCGACCTATCGACCTGTGCCGCTCGCCCCGACGGTTGGCTCTCGGCGTGGAAGTGGGCGACGAGCTTCTGGTGGGCCAAGCGGTTTTGCCTGGGGGCGGGTTCGCCACGCTGATGCTCAAGATGCTGCTCTTTGCTCCGCTGGACGGGCTACGCGCGGCGCATCCGACAGTGGGGCTTACGGTCGCGGTTGACGATATCATCGCGAAGAGGACAGACAGCCTGGTGAGGACATTGCGTGAGGTAGGAGATGCTGTATTCAGGCTCAAGACGTCGCTGGGCGAGGCCCACTCGCAGGTCGCGACCAAGAAATCGCAAACCCTGGCGAATCACCCGAAGGCGCGAGCAGCAGCTGCGCGGCGCCTGGGCGTCTGAGGAGGCCGCTGGGCGTGATCGATGTTGAGCTGGAGCGGAGCCTGGGCGTCGACTTCAGCGGCGGCAAGAGAATATACAGAGCAGTGAGAGGGCAGCAGCTGCAGGCGGCGCAGCAGAGGTGGAGAAGGTTCGGAGTGCTCAAGACGGACAAGGTGAAGAGGAGGGCGGCCAGCAGGGTCGCCAAGGCAGGGCTGCAACCCAGCGTCGCGCATGGGGAGGCGGCGTCAGGCATGGCGAAGGGCGAGCTGGGCAAGGCGTTGAGCTTGGCCTTCTGCGCGGCGGCCCCCAGCGCGGCGGGCAGGTCGCGCGCGCTCTCCCGGATGATGCAGCCTGGCTTGGATCCCGTCATCCACGCGACGCTGGCACCCGTGATGATGTTTCTCCGAGCGCGATGGGGTGATTCGGTCCCGTCTCAAATGATGGACTTCTGCCTGTGCGACGACAGGGCCACGAAGTGGGCGCGTGTCCAAGGCCCGATGTCGGCTGTTGTGGCGACGTTGAGGCGCGTGGGCTGGCACGTCATGGACCGCGAGCGGTGGGGGTGCCACGATGGGTCGATCCTGAGGCCCTTCGACACCGCCCCCTGGGTCGCCCAGAAGCTGCTGCTGAGGGCCATCCAGCAGTGGCAGTGGCAGCATGTGGCCACCACGCCAGGCTGCGAGCACCTAGCCAGCGGCGGGGTCATTGCGCCGCTGTCGCGGCTCACGACGTCGGGCATCGTCAGCAGCGTGCACGAGTAGAGAGTGTCAGGGCAGAGAGTCAGCAGGAGGGTGAGGCTCACCGCGAAGGAGAAGGGCTACGTGGCTTCGCTGGTCACCAACTGGCAGTGGCCGCAGGCGAGGAAGGCGGACTCAGGCATGGTGGCATCAGACGCGTCTCTCCTATGTGGGATGAGAGGTACGCTGCTGCACAGGCATTGTGACTGCGACGCTTGGAAGGAAGTGCTGACTAAGCCGGCTGCGGCTTCCTCACTGAGGGCCAGATCGGACATGCAGGAGGTGACGCTGCTGCTAGAGAGGTGCGCGTGGCCAGCCCAGTTGGGCCTCAGCAGGCCCACGCCTACTAGCCGCATCTGCTGGCGTGGAATGCGCGACGGGGTCGTGCCGCCAGGGGGGACCTACTTGGGCGGGTCGGCCTTCGAGGTGGAGTTCGACGGCTACGCGTCCGTGGGTTGGAGCCTGGTGGCGCTGAAGCCTGATGGCGATGAGTACCTCATGTCGGTCGCGGGTCAGTTGTGTGAGCCGTGCGTGGACGTCAACGGCGGTGAGCCCATGGCCTTCATCATGCTGCTGCGGTTCGGGATGGCTCCCATCGTGGCGGTCGTGAACTCCAAGTGCGTGTGCAACGGGGTCATGGGGACTGGTCGAGCAGGCGCCACATGCTACTGCCACACGTGGGCGCACATCCGGTGCGTGGCCTGGGGCCGCATCGACGACTTCGGAGGCGTTGGAGAGGCTGGTGCGCGAGTGCGGCGGGTGCGTGCACGCCAGACTCAGCGACGGGTGCGCAATGGAGCGATCGCCTACCGTGGTTGGCTGGGCAACAAGCACGCGGACGAGGCAGCCAGGCCAGCAGCGGAGGCAGGAAGGATTGCGGCTGAGGATGGCGCTAAGCTGCAGGCCGAACGTAGCCTCGTTGACGGGGTAGCGATGTGGTACAGCGCTGTGGGCAGCTGGGCCCAGGGCAGGGACACGCGTCACAGGAAGGCGAATCCACAGCGCGCAGTGGAAGGCCGAGCAGCGAGGAAGGAGGACGCCAGCAACACATGCGACCTGCGCGGAGCTCCAGGTAAGCAGTGGTGCGCACACTGCAGGTGGCAGGGCAGGCAAGGCGAGTGCCCAGGCTCCATCCTGGAGGATGCGATGAAGGCGAACGGTGTGCTGAAGGCCCGTGGTCTACCAGCCCATCGTCTGGTGTGGATCGAGTCGCAGGTAGACGATTAGCTAGAGAGGAAGATGCCCCTGGTGGCGTGCCTCTGCTGCGGGGCTACTGACGCTGCGCGAGCCAGCAGCTTCACCAGGCGCTGCGAGCCGCCGACGCCTGCGGGCACGGCGGTGCTGGCGAGGCTGAAGAGCAAGCTGGCGCCCAAGTTGTCCAGTAGAGTGGCCGCCGAGGTGCGCAACCTCGTCGAGGGCGGTTGCGAGGCCACTGTTCCGATGTCCAGCCGGGCTGCCGTATGGAATCGCGGATGTGTGCCAGCTCATGTTGAGGAGGCTACGGACACGGATGTGGCGGAGGCGAAAGGCCTGGCTTCGGTGGCGGGCGGGCTGGTCGCAGCGGCTCCCAAAGGGGTGGAAGAGCCGCCAGAGCGGCGCCACCAAGGGCCCCTGCCGCGGTCTCACCGACCTGCAGGCGGGGGCGAGGAGGTGGCGGCGGCCGCCGCTGCGGCGACCGAGGAAGCGGTGCGAGGCAAGGTCGCGTCGCTCCTCGCGGCCTACTGCCGCGGCTGCGCCGCTGCGGGGCTGAGCGGAGCCGTGGGCGAGCGCACGCCCGCCCCAGGGGGCCCCCGTGGGGCCGAGCCAGGGCGGGTTGCTGGATTCGTCTCGGACACTGGCGGTGTGGGGCCCCTGGTGGTTTTCGCGGGGCCCGTTCCTGGGGTGCCGCCAGGCCCGGGGGCTTGGGGGTGAGTGCGGTCGTCCAGGACCCCGCGTTGCGGGGTACTGGGTGTTCGCATTCACGCGGCGTCGGGCGTCGGGTCTCCTCGTCGCCAGGGGCCGTGCCTGTGCACGGCAAGCTGGGCGAGACGGCGTGACGGTTCGCTTCAGGCCGTGCGCGTCCTCCTCCTCCTCCTCGTCCTCGTCCTCCTCCTCCTCCTCCTCCTCCTCCTCCTCCTCCTCCTCCTCCTCCTCCACCCCCCATCCTGGCGAGCGCAGTCGGCCCGTCGCCACTGCCGCCCGAGGCCGTCAGGGCCGCGCGCCTGGCGGCCTTCGAGGGGCACGCCGACCTCGCCCAGATGCAGCCCTTCCCAGTGCCCCTGGCGGGGAGGGAGGGGAGGGGAGGAAGGACAGGGACGAGGGAGGGGACAACTCACGACGTAAAGTGCTCGACGACTTTCGGCCTTCGTTGGCCCTTGCCACGCCCGGAACCGTCAAGAACTGGTCAGGACACAGGACGCAGAACAGATCCGGGTGAAAGGGGCGCAACACCCCAGGGTCCACGTGACAAAACCAAGACGTCGGAGGTCTTGGAGGGAGGGGTAAAGGGTGGGAGGGAAGCGGGCGGAGGAGGAGGAACGTCCGCCCGAGGGCCCTTGGAACACGAGGTCTTGGCTCGGGAGCAGGGGGAGGGTCTTCCATGGACCCCGCACCGAGAGAGTAGCAGCGTCGGGGCGCTGAAGAAGGAACCCTGTTCGCTGGGGAGGGGCTCGGTGCTCCTGGATTGTGTTACAGTTTGCCTGAGGTTTTCATTAGGTTTTCCATGGGCGATCGGGGTGTCACGGGAAAAAAAGGGGCCTCGTCCATTATTTCGGGTTCCTTAGGTCAATGCCCCGACTGTAGCGTCGGGGATCTGGGGGGGGACCCCTGCTGCAGCATTGTTGTGGCCGTGCCGGTGTCGGGCCTCGACGGATCCCCCAGCGCCTGCCGGACAGGAGGGCGGGGCGGGGCGGCGCGGGGAGGTCGGGCGGAGGAGCCCAGCTGTCTTGCACCGGCCCTGCGCGAGCGGCCGAGGTGCGGCTCCGCGTTGCGGAGTCTGCTTGTTCTTCTTCTACACATTATTATTCGCTCTCTTCTCTTCTCTTCTCTTCTCTTCTCTTCTCTTCTCTTCTCTTAGTATTCTTCTTCTCTTTTCTTCTTCTTCCTCTTCTTCGTTCGGAGTCTTCTACATCTTCTTCTTCGTTCTCTTCTTTTCTTCTCGGCGTCGAGCGATGGGAGGGCATGAGAAGGAGGAGGCGTTCTCGGGAGGCGGCGGGATTCCTCGTGAGCCCTCGCGCCTTCTGAGAAGTTTTCTGCGTCTTCGGGGAAGGCTTAGACAACTCCTCGGAAGGCTGGGGAGCTTCCGAGCCTCCTGAGAAGGCCCGCCCCTTCTCACTTCCCCCCTCGCTCGCCGCCGAGTCCTCTTTCTCTTCTTCATCCCCTCCCTCTTCCTGTTGCCAGCCCCGCCCCGCGACCAACCCGCGGCCCGCTGGGCGAGCCACCGCCGACCCGCCCCGCGACTAGCCACACGACCTGCGCCGCGACCCACCCGTGACTTGACAAGGGTAGGCGCCGGCAGCGGGCGGGGTTGGGACGAGGGTCAAGAAGTTCCAGAGCGTTCCGGAACACTCAGAGCGTGCACTCTCAGAGCGCCCCAGAACGCTCTGGAAAGGCCACGGCGCCCGGTACAGCCCTCAGAACCGCAGGATCTCAGAGACCCCCGTCATCCTGGTCCGATGTTAGCCTCGTCCTGCCTTCGTCTCATTCTTGTCCGCAGTTGTGCGGGACACGGCGAACGCATCCGGGAGGTTCGCGAGCTCTGCACCGCTTGGTACCTCCTGGCTGGCCCCTTCTGGCCGCGGACGGGCCCCTGCGGGAGGGCTCCAAGGACAGGGCTTCTCAGGAGGGGGAGGTCGGCACAGACGTAAATACATACATATAGATTTCAACGAAGACCTTGGAATAGATGGGAAATGAAGGGGAAGACGAAAATCCGTAAGATATGTAACAACATTCGGAATTCGGGGTTTTGTCTATGTGTTTGTGTCTCCCCAGGCGCCTCGAACAGGGTTTCAGCGGGGGCGGGGTGCCTAAGAAGGGACCTCCAGATTGGGGCGTCGTGAACAAAAATCGGGGCGGGCGCTTTCGGCAGCAGATCATGGGAGCATTGTATGCCCTTGCAATTCCGTTCTTAGACTGCACTCGCGTCGAGTAGCGACTTGTAATCGATGAGACAGCGCCAATGTTGCGTCGATTAGCGTCGAATTAGCGTCGACTCGCAAGAGGCAGCAAGATTGTATGGAAGGCTTTGATGAGTTGCCACCGAAGGTTTCAGTGGGAGCCGGGTGGCCGAAGGAGGGACCTTCAGATCGGGGTGTGAGCAAAAAACGGGGCGGGCGTTTCTGCCCCGGCACGTGCTGTGGGGCACTCGCTGATTCGATCGGGTCACCAGAGATGTTGGGGAAAGATTGCGTCGAGGGTTTCTGTCGTGATTGTTTCACGTGCTCGTTTTTTGCTCAGGACGTCGGATCTCGAGGGAGGGAGAAGGAGGGCCAGTTGAGACAGACATCGTCGGCCTTCCTGCTTTTTTTCCCCCTGCTCGCCGTCCATCCACCTCCCCCGATGACGTAAACAAAGTTTCTCTGGTGGTTTCGGTTTCGATTGCGGCACGAGGGACCATCAGCATGGTGAGGCTATCGCTTCACCCCAGGTAGTTCACGGTCGACCGGCCTGATAACAAAGTGCGACAATGTTCGCAGTTTCCAGACACATGGTTAATTTCTGATTCGAGGATGGATCGTTCTTGAAGTTGATTGGCGGTTTTGATCTCGACTCTGACAAGAGGGGAACCATCGGCGTGGTGGCGGGGATACTTGCACAATTCATGGCCGACCGTTCCGACGTGAGAGGCGACAGACTTTCTCGGGCATCTCGCCGAGCGAGCGTCAGGGCGAGGTGTCAGTACGCACGTTACTCCATCCCAGTTGCCAGAGGCGGGTGCTCAATCATCGGTTCATTGTATGCTTGACCATTTGAACCTGGGGCGAGTACGTTTACGCTCCTGGCATGGCGAGGTTCCCCAGTCGGGCAGGCCAGGGCAGCATCGACTTGCACAGCCGATGTATTCGACAGCTTTTCTGGGGGGACCGTGAGAATGTATGCACGAAAAACAAAGGCTGCATGTCCCTCCCTCATGTCCCACATCTCCGCCACTGCACCTGGGAAGACCGGATTTGGTCTCACTGACGGCACGTGCAGTGAATGCTTGCTTGTAGCTATTGTTGTTCATTGTTTTTCAGTTTTCGATTTTGGAGTGTTCTTGGTCTCGAACAGATATGTTCCTTCACCAATTCCTCTACGCGCCAACGAGCCCATAATCTAGAATGTGGTGAGTAGATGGTCGAGGAAACATGGGTTGGAGGTCATCCTGGGCGCGAAGTGGGACGTCCTTGCTGGAAACGACGCAGCGGCCTCAGCCATCTATCGAGCAGGGGGACGACGAAGAGGATGAGAACGAGGAGAAGGTCGCCTCAGCCAGCTCGCCTACGGGCCAGCACCTGTGAGTTACACTCTGGTTCGCTCCATTTCGCTGTGTTTTGGCAGCCGCGCGCGAACGCGCGTGATGCGTGCTCCGTCTGGCCGAGCGTCAGATTTGTTTTACTTGATCATGGTCGCTTTGTGATGTGTCTCCAGTCCTTGGGTCAGGCAAAGTGGTGTTGGGTCAAGCAGGCGAGGTAGGGGGGGCCCGACCTAACGAGATCCCGTCAAAGCGACCGCGTCAGGGAGTTCAATGTCGCCTGCAGGGCACGGCAGGGGCGTTGGGCAAGGCATTGTTTGCTTTTTCATGGAGGTTGAGACCTGGGAGCGTTCCTCTGCTGTACGGTCTTGGTTATAACAAACCACTGTTTTTGAAAAACAAGTTTTCGGAGGCTCACCCGCCACACCCGAATGCGCCCGAGAATTCCGGCAAATCGTGTGCCCAGGCTTTTTAGATTCGACCCATTCATCGAATTGTCATATTTGCGTGAGCTTTGGGGCACTCCACTGCGTACGCGAGGCATTGTCTTGGAGTTCAGATCCAGGAACTGGACAGGTGATGCTGCAGACCGGTTCTGCAGCCGTTGCAGCTTGCCGCTTGCGCTGGCCCTGGCGGCGCGCACAAGGGGAGGGCGGAAGGCGTCTTAGAAGGATGCTGTTCCTTAGAGGGCGCCGGCCCTGCATCTGCAGACAAAGCCCGCGCCTTCTAAGAAGCAGTCTCCTTTTAAGAAGCATTCCTCCCTCCCCCATGCCCCCCCCTCTGCGCGTTGCCAATCGCCTGCTTTGCAGGCCTGCGCGTCGCTGGGCCCGGGCGCACTGAGCTGTCCAGCGAGGGGGGGAAGAGGACGGGAGAAGCAGGCAGGCGCCCAAGAGCGCGCAGGTTGGAGGCCGTGGCCCGCAGATTCCAGGGTTCGCGTGGGGCCAACATCGCTGAACGGTTTCGGCCCTGGCGAGACGTTTAGGCTCCTTGCCTGACGAGTCCTTACTTATTTGGTGCCGGCATCGTAGTTCTAGGCCTCCCAGGTGCGGTCGAAGTAGGTGGGGTCGAAGGATGGCGCCGCATTATCGATGCATCGTCGATGCGACTCGATGTGGAGCCCGGTCTTCTCCATAGTAACGTCGCCGATGCATCACCGAAGTCCCTAATGCATCAGCGATGCATCGCCGATGCATCGCTGACGCATCGCCGGTGCGGCGCGATCCTCTGACCCCACCTACTTCGACCCCATCCGGGAGGCCTCTGGTATTGACGAAGTCGAGTGCGGAGTGATGGCCGCGACAATCACGTGCGCGTGGAGGTAAGGAGGCACCGCCAGGCGCGGCCGTCTGCCGAGGGGGCGCCTCGGAAGCGCTGCGGCAAAGCATCGCCCGCGTCAACGTCAGAGCTCCCCGACAGCTTCGACGTCGACAAGTCGTGCTGGGTGCCTCTGGGATTAGAAGAAGGAGAAGAAGAAGCAACTGCATAATCATAAACCCTCGACGGTCCGCACGGATTTGTGGATCTGCGCTGGAGCCGCCTTTTTTAGATCTGTGCTGGAACCCCCCTGGCGGCGCATCTGGCGCCAACCCTGGCGCGCTCCGCGCGCCAGGGAAGATCCAAGAAATTCGTACGGACCGTCGAAAGTTTATGTTTATTCACTTCTTTCTTCCTCAAGGGAGATGGTCTCGGGTTCGGGGTCCTCTCCTCGGAAGAACAGTGTTGCGAACACGCCGTTGTAGCCATTTGGTCTCGAGCCGGCCTGGCTCAGGACCATGAGTCTGGATGTTGAAGTGTTGATGCAATGGCCGTCACGACATGTGTAGGTAGAGCATCACATACGCACTTCCTCGCGTTTGTGTTCGCATTTCGAGGCATGATGCCCTGCTCAGGGCAGCAGTTCCCCGAGCCGGTGCTCGTTGACCAACCCGTTATAGCACTCCCTGCTGGGCAGTTCCGAGCAGAGAGGTTTCACGTTGGTGACTCGACTTACTTCCGGTTACGCGGCGTGCAGTATGCTCAGCACCCAGAGGGCCCGTTGCGATGGCAGCCACCCGTGCCTCTCTCTGAAAATCGTACAGGTATCGTGGATGCGCTTTCGTTCGGTAAGGATTGCATTCAAGGCAACATCCTCGATCGATATGATGCGGTCGGGCTGCATGAAATTGGTGAGGACTGTCTGTATCTCAACGTGTGGGCTCCTAGAGCATCTGCTCCCCTTCCGGTACTTTTCTGGATTCATGGGGGTTCCTTTACAAACGGTGGTTCTTCGAGGTTCAGTGGCGACGGCATGATGATGCTCCGCCGCGATGCAATCCTTGTAACGTCCAATTACCGGTTAGGCGCCATGGGCTTCCTCGCTGGTGACGCAGTGAAGCGAAGTTCTTCTGATGGCAGTGCCGGGAATTTTGCGCTTCAGGATAATCGTGAGGCCTTGCGCTGGGTGAAAAGAAACATTGCTTCATTAGGTGGTGATCCATCTCGAGTGACGATTTTCGGTCAGAGTTCAGGCGGATCACACGTAACCACGCACATGGTAATGCCCCGAAGTGCTGGCCTTTTCAGTGGGGCGATTGCGCAGTCAGGTGCCTGGGACAACTTCACGGTTCAGGCCGTTGATGCTGCAAACAACAATTTCCACATGTTTGCTCAGCATGCTGGGTGTGGCAAGGCAGGTGATGACGATCAAATCCTTGCATGCTTGAGACGGAAGCCCTTGCGCACGTTATTTGGAGGCGACATTATGTCTGCAATTGCCAATACCAGCAAGGACGCGCTCTTCGGACCCACCGTCGATGGCGTGGAATTAATAGATGTACCCGAAAACCTTGCAGCTCGTGGCTTCATAAACAAGCTGAGTGGCGCTCTTCTGGGGACTGCCCATGATGAGGGGCGCTTCATGCTGCCTCTGACCGAGAGCGTGCCTGGAGGTCCTTTCAGCACAGAGTCTGAATTCCTCGAGTGGCTCAAGAAGTATCGGAGACGCCTCCGGCAATTCACCGCCGCCCCCTGCCTGTTGGAAGCACCCGTGTGGCCGTCTTGGAGGGCATCTCGGGGGCATCGGGCGACGACCTGGGGCGCTTACGGGTCCTTTTTCCGTGCGGGCGCGTTGGGCCGAAGGCTTCTTGGGGAAACTCGCATGAGGACCGAAGCCCTTCTACCGTTTGGCACGCCGCGCACCCCTGCAACAAGCCGCGGGATGCCGCGTACCTGGCGGCCTTCGGCCCATTTTGCCACCGCAATGGAGTTGTGGGCGGGAGGCGCAGCGAGAATCTGGTGGGGAGCACCGTGGCTTCACACGATGCGGGTTCCTTGGGATGCTCCTGGGGATTCCTATGAGGCGTTCTAGAAAGAAACTGCCTCGCCTTCGAGCGTGTAAGGAGTTGGCACCCCTTCCTCCGCGGAAGGCGGCGGAAGGGCGGCGGAAGCCGGTGGAAGTAATATTAAGTCGGGCCTGTCCTCCTACAGGGGTTTTTTCGACGAAAAATTAAAAATACCCCAAACATGTCTCCAAAAGGCAAAAAATATGCAGAAAATAGTCCCCAGACTATTTTTGGACTGTTTTTTTGTTTCTTGGTTGGTGTATTTTTTATTTTTCGTCGGAAATCCCCCTGTAGGGGGACAGGCCCGACTTGAAAAAAGTAATACGGGGGCGCCTCCGCCGGCGGAAGCCGGCACAAGGCCGGCGAAAGCCTCGGCGGTTCAATGATGGTTCTGTTCAACAGGTGAGTTCAGGGTCGCACTTTTCCCGACCAGCTTGCTTTCATTGTACAGCCATGTACTCGTGCTCAGACGTAGTAGTCATGGTTGTTGAAGAGGCTTCTCGCTGGCGAGGTGAGCGTTGCGCGTTGTCCGTGGCCGCAACACCGCAGACTGACGTTCAAGACGCTTTCTCCGAGACTCCTAAGTCCAATGATCATTGGAGGTAGTGCGCGTCTGGGAGGCCAGCGGAGGCTGGTGGAAGTAGAAACGCGTCTCCAAGAGATTACAATGTTTAGGGGCTCAGATGTTCATACTTCCGGGTGTCCGGAACCCGCCATGAAGTCTTTTGATTGCTTCCTGGGAGGATTTTGAAGCCTTTTGCGGGCTTTTTAGAGGCTTCTCGGGAGTCTCTTGGAAACCTGTGGGCCCATATTGTCAGGGGGGCTCCCACAAGACCTCCAAGACAGGTCCAGAAAGGGCCCCTGGACGTTCCAGGCCATGTTGGAAGCTTGGGTTCCCAAGATTGTCCCCGGCGCCACGGAGCGCTCAGTAATCCCGCGAGTTGGAGCTTGTACCCCTAATTGTCTATATAGTTGACGCGGTTCTCAATGCCGAGGGCTATTGAGGACGGACGCGTTCAGTGCCCGCCGCACGGTGGCGGATCTGCAGCCAGAGTTCGTTGAAGAGGCATTCGCGCTCTACCCTGCGAGTGATTACGGCGGCAGCTGGTGGTCCGCCGCTGCTGCCGTCTACACGGATCAGCAGTACACTTGCCCGACAGCCAGGAGCGTAGGTTGGCTCATTCGATCTGGAAGCGTTCCAGCCGACAATGCGTACACGTATCAAGTCGCTTATGCATCTGAGGGCTACAAGGCAAAAGCAATGTGGTTGTATTTCAAGGACTATTGTTTGCCTGGCTTCACTCCTCACGGTGGGCATCTCAATCATGTTCTTTTTCCGTGCCCAGAAATCAGTGTGGATATGGGGGTTGGGCACGGTGCGGAGATCGATTTTTTGTTCCCACACATTGACACCATTAAGCGATACATCGATGACATAACCATGGCCGAATACATGCAAGGATGGTGGCAGAGTTTTGCAACAAGCTACAAACCAACCATTCGATCTGGAACATCTGTGGGAAATACATCTTTGAATTGGAGCCCTTTCGCTGCTGCTAACGAGACTTTCATTCTGACTCCGCGGAACCCAAGAGGAGTCGTCAATATTAGAGATCACTTCTGCGAGTTCTGGGATCGCCAACATCCAATGCCATATGGTACTACGCCTTCGAAACGCGGAGAAGGCACGCAGTTTGTTGTTGTGTAGAGGTGGTAAATTTCTTTGCTGGGCGTCCGATGTGTGCTGGATTGAATCTGGCTGGCTGCATCGAAGTGCTATGCGCCCTTACCCGCGTGCTCATCCTCTGCGGCGGAGCGCGCGCTGAACTGCCTGTCCTTCTCCAAAGAGTGCTTGCACCGAGGGCTTCTTAAATGTTTCGTGTGCTCAGCCTGGGTATTGTTTTTTTTGTGGTGTCCGCCCGGTGAGCGCCCCGTGCGATGGCTGGGCTCTCCGAGTTCTCGCCCGCTGGGCGCCTGTGGCCGCGCTGTGGGCGCCGCCCTGGAGACGCCCGTGGCGCCTCGTGGCCGCCTCGTGCGCGGGCCGGCGTCTCCACCCCTCCGCTCGGCGGGCGCCCGTGGCCGCGCCTCGTCTCTTGCCCGCGGGCGCCTCGTTCGGTGCCCGGCGTGTCCATCGCGCCGCGTGGGATGGCACCGTCCTGCGCAGTCCGGATCTGCAGGAGGAGCTGGACTCGACCCCGCCACCCCCTCCGAGGCTGGGGGTATCGCCCCCCCCCCCCATCCTCGTATTGTGTCATGTCTGCACGCTCTTTCATCCTAGGTCTCAGCGAGCAAGTATCTACAACCCCCTCCATCTACAAAACAAGACTATGCGGTGCACATGGGCTGGTCTAAGAATAGTTGTTATACGAGTCCCCTGCCGCAAATGTGCGGGAGACATGCGCACACAGCCTCGCGCGCACGTTAAAGCATTCAGGAACAAATGATTCTCTCACCATTTCAACGCACAATTGTTTACATGCTGTACACTGTTAGCCAGCGTGGACCTCGAACAGTGTGTTTCTAGCATTAAGTGTTGTGTAATTTATGTTGCGCAATATAGGTGGTTCAATTCATGTGTCGCTCCTTCAGGTCAGGAAGCTTGTGAATGTCATGTGAGATGATATGATATGCTTGACGAGATCATGCGAGACTTTGCGTGGAGTTCTTCGCACAGTTCGTTGAGGTGTGTGCGACTCGCGAAATGAAGGCATTTACGTTTAGAAGCGGCCGTGTTGTCGAAAAAGAACATCCCAGCACCAGTGGTACACGCAAGATGTACAGCAGGTATAATTTTCGTTGAACACATGCAAGTGGATGGGTATAGTCAGGACGAGAAGGAATGCGTTTCGTTGATGTCCACAACCTGGTAAATAATTGGTCAGGTTACACGGTAAGATGAGGTAGTAATACTTTCAGAAGAGGTCGCGAATGCCCGTGTTCGAACCTGCGGCAAAATCGGAGAAGCACGATGATTGGATGATTCCGCCAAATCCCATTTGGTTCTGGTAGAGATCGTGGTGCCACCCCGAGCCATAAACCGTTCAAGCTTGGCCAAGGGTCGAGGGGTGCGCCCCTGTTCGCATGAAGTCGGTGTTCGATCCAGAGACAGTTATAGGATCTCGAAGCCAAGTTCTTCAGGGCAGTGACGTATGCATCGATTGCTGGCCCCGTGCCGCCCGAGGTCCAATCATTGAGGACGCGTGTTGGTTTCCGTTTGCATAATTTGCTGCGGTTTACAGCGATAGTGTGAGCGTGGTGCTTGATGGCATTGAGTCCAGAAAGACAAGAACCGGTCGACGCGTCAGGTGTACGATTATGATAAGTAAGCCTGTGATTCCGATCCACATAACCAGATCTTTACCTACCCCAGAGAGCGCACCACCCCAAAATACAGTTTCGACGAAGGCGTGTCGATGGAAAACGACGAGATTCGTTGAGTGTTGGAGTGTGTTTGTTTTGGTTCCTGCTTCACTGTCCCCACATTGTCTCAAATTCGGTAGGCGGGGTTCGGTTCGCTGGTATCATGAATCAAATGAAGAAACATTGATTTCACAATCTTGAAGTGGTGATCATATGCATTTCCTGCCAAAGCGGTTCGATTCCTGGGGATATGCAAAAGACAGGTGATCAAAAATATGGAAACTTTGCCTAACGGCGAGAGAATACATTCCCTGATTGATGCGTGTCGGTAGTGGGCATGCCGTCGCCTGCGTGGAGGAAAGGTGGGCCCTCCCTCCACACGAACAGGGAGGGGGGTTGTCCGTGGGTAACCAATGCTAGGCACCAGGAAGTGCACGGGTCCGTGAATGGTCGGCTGACGGTTTGGGCCACAGGGTTTTGTAACCACCCTGACAACATGCATTTCGTTGTTAGACGGCGAAGAAGAGTATTGGAACGATCGCCCCCGGGGAGGATTCCCTCAGCGGTGCCCCTCTTGCTGGGGCCCGGCAGGGAGATTATTACCACAAGAAGCCTTAGTTTCCAGGGGGTGTCTGCTGTCTTTGAGATGGCGTTCGAAGGTGCCACAGTATGATTTCGGAGGTTGTGCGGTCGCAGCTCACTGCAGTTTCGCTTGGTCCGTTGGACGAATTCTAGTTGTGCGGATGATCTCGAAGAGTGACAGGCAATTGAGAGAATCTTCGACCGCGATTGCCGCATCTCGTATCCTGGAGGGGCGGCCGATCTTATTAAGCAGGGCCCCGTGGAACAAGACGACGCTTATTTGGTGTGCTGTCTTTGCGGCCAGCTGCGGCTCGGCACCCTTGCGCGCGCGTTGCAACGCATGTGTCACTTGCGCTTTCGTTCCCAGAACCCAGGGTTCAAATTGTGGCGCAGACGTTTCAGGGTTGCGAATGCTCGGCGGCGTCCGGCCTCCTGCGGCTGGGGGAGCTGACGCCGATGCGAGCATGGCGGGCGCGGCCATCTCGGGGGGCCATGCCCAGAAGAAGCAGCACGGGGTGCACAACTGTCGATCGAGAGCGAAAGGATAGAAAAAGGCGACGGACCACCACTGGATGTGGATCATTCCTTCATGGTCGCTCCGCGCGCGGGCCTTGTGGGGGCTGGGAAAGGGTGACCCTGCCACTGCGGCCCGCTGGACGTGGGCCCCAGAGTCCTCGCAGAGCCAAGTTGCGGTTTGCATTTTGCCGATTCGAAAAGGAGTCAGCAGGTTGGTGAAGAGGTTTTAGAGCTACGCCCAGGCTGCGATGCCTGACATCGGAGGTGAGAAAGATATGATTGCGCGGTTCTGGAGCTTTGCTGTATAGCCAACGCGGGCCAGTGTGGCCCCGTTTTCGAACCTTTGGAAGCTTTTGGTCGGGGCTTCGCCAATCAATATCAGGCGGGGCATGCCGAACTTGTGAAGATAGATTGGGGTAAGTGGGCCGCCGTGAATCAAGCTGATCTGACTCTTGACGACGTCCTAAGTTGGCCGCAGAAGCGAAGACGGCCTCATAGGGGTAGATACGCAGCCCACGCTTTCTGGTGATGTGCGAGTCATGGCTGGCCACGTAGAGAAGGGAGTGCGCGGAGCTGCGTAGACCACTGGCAATCGCGTTGAACCGACGAAGTCTGCGCGCGTCGCAGACTGCGGAAGGGTGAGTTTCGCCCCCGCGAACTGGCCCGTGGTTGACTCTGGACATTCCGCATCTGAAAGGGACAGGCCCCCCCCGCGAAGATGAAGTTCATCGCTGAGGATTGTTGCCAGCGGGGGGAAGCCCCAATGCAGTGGAGAGAAGTTCCCGCGTGTTTCTGGCTGACAGCACTGCGCGGTTGCACTTGTTTCATCCGGATAAATACCCCAGGACGAACGAATCTGTGACATTGGGACAATCGCGCCCAGGCAGACAGGACCGAGAATGGTCGTGGTTTCACGCCGACAAAAGTTGGCTTGCGCGGAAGATCGTCAATGCGATCGTGGAGACCTCGAGTGCGCGTTGATCCTGTCGCCATGCGCAATGATGGGCAAGTCGGTCCGGCCTTCCGCGGCTACGTCGCGGCTGCAGGAACGGCGCGATCAGAGATGGGCAAGCGAATGCGATGTTGAAGCGGTCCGCTGACGGGCCCTTGAACCTCTCTCCTGAGGGGAGGCGCGGGGCCATCGGTTCACTTCGCCGCGACTAACTTTGGGCGCCGTCTTTGTGCCCCCGGCGTGGACTGGTTTATTGGCATGGTTGGTTCATCCGAAAATGCTCGCGACAAGATGGGCGAAGTCATTGGCGGGCAGGGGGCGCGTCGCGCCGCGATGGCTACGCTGGCGGCGAAGACGCTCCGTGGAATTGAGCTTCAGCCCTCTGTCGAGCATGCCGCGGCCGCGTCTGCGGCCAGCGGGCCCGATCTGTCTCCGCCCACCCCTGCGGAGGCGGGCATCCAAGGAGCCGGGCATCGGAATGGGCGACGCCCCTGCCCGCGCGGAAACGGCCGAGACTGAAGGTCTGGGGCGCGACGAGGGCAGCGGCGAGGGCCAAGGGTCATGGGGCCCATGCAAAGTCGGCGATCTCTGGGGGGGCGATAAAGTAAGCGTCGCGAAATAGCGAAGAGAAATGGCGCAGTCGAGACTGCGGTGTGACGGCGGCGCTGGCCACGGCGACTGCACTTCGAGTGGGCGTGGTAAGTGCCGCGAAGTTGGCAGCGCTAGTGGCGGTCGCCGGAGCTCCTGTCGCGGTCGGAACGCAGAGGAATGGGCGTGCGAGTCTGGAACGCGGCGGGGCTAGCGCGGCAAGTCGTCGTGGACCTACGACTCCGGGAAGATGCGGGGTAAGGAAGAGAAGTATGGTGGCGGCGGCCGGAGTCAGAAGTGATCGAGGATGTTGCGAGCCCCGATGGGTATTTGTGCAACTGAACGATCAGCGCTGGGGTGACCCGCGGTTCTGTCGAATAACTCGGGGTTTCCATCGCGCGCGCGGGCTATGGTCTCGGCGGCGGCAATGCGCGCAGCGCGGAAGGCCCGCGCCGCGCAACTTTGCGTGGGTTGGCGCCCCCGGACGCGGCGCGCCGAAGGCCAGCGCGCGGGGGCCCGGCTGCCCCGGCACCCGACGCGCGGGGGTATCGATGGCATTCTTTCCTGCCCGCGACGCGTGATCAGCCGCCCGCCCGCCGTTGCGGGCGCTCGGCTCAAGCATTTTTTGCGCCTCGTAGGGGATCGTGGAAGAATCGCGCAGTGGAGCGCTGGCCGCGCTTCGTAGGCGGAGCGAAGGATCGCCGCCATGTCATCGATCAACGTGAAGGGGCGCCCCATGCGAAAGATCCTCTCGAAGAGACCCCCTGAGTGAGGCGAATATGGAGAAGACGCATCACCTTTTCTAGGCTCCCAGCAGCTAGAACATCTGGTCAACAACAATATTGCCCCACGTAGCTCGCACCGCACTGTTTGCATCACGTGCGTTGCGCGTTGCGTTGCGAGGTGTGCACCCCATATAGCACCCCGTAGATGCGCGCGCATACTTGCAAGCATATGGGCATGGCCATACATACATATACAACTGTAGCGTGTACGTATACATACATACCTACATACAAACATATACAGTTACCACACACATATGCATATATACATCGGGTCACGTAACTCCCACCACGGGTTTTGCACAGACAAAGCACCATGCACAAAGTGCGCCACCCGCGCAGATTGCACCGTATATATTGCACCGTCCAACGATTGCAGTAACAACGAGGAATAGCCCAGCGTTTGGGATCCACGCTGGCAAAGGTGTGTTGCACCGAGGTTATAATCACGCTCGTGTTGCTATGCGAATTCCGGAGGCAGCTGCGGAAACCCCACGCAGGGGCCTCATTCGTGCGCCCAGTGGTTGAGCGGCCAGCACCCCGCAACGTCAGAACGGAAACTTCCAAAACATGCGTTCATGGATTCGTATGTTCGCCTATCCGCCCTTCTCCGCGCCCCACCCCTCGACCCACCCCGCGACCCACCCCGCGAAACAAACCGCGACCCACGCCGCGACCCAAGCCGCGACCCACGCCCGCGACCCACCCACCAACCCACCTTGAATTGAACAGAGTTCCATGTATACCCGCGGCCTCGTGGGCCTGGGTCGCTGGGGTGCCAGTGTGCCCCTCTCCGGTCCGGCGGCGCAGGACTATTGGCGCCGCACACCCGCGGAGCGCGGAATCTGAGGAGGAGGAGGAGGAGGAGGAGGAGGAGGAGGAGGAGGAGGAGGAACCGACACCGTTGCTCGCCCTTGAGAGCCCTCCCCAGGTTCTCTCAGGTTTTTTGAAAAAACACCAGGGAAGGTTTTGCATTGTTTTCGCTTTTTCGGGGCCCTCACCTGGCTTCGGGACGGCAGAAATAATTCAGGATGAAAAGCCGGTCGCAGAGAATTGGTCGAGACCTTTGGGGGTCGACGCTATCACAAAAAAGGACGTCGGGGGGTTGGGTCTGTCGCCACGTTTGGATTATCTTCGAGGTTCTGGTCAGAACGCACCCCTACGGATGTCCGGGGGCACCTCGCGCGCCCCGAGCGTATTCATACCCGCGCCTTGGCAGTCTGGATTCTTCGGCGCGATCCCGACATTCGCACGGATACGTCCCGCGCGGGGCATCCGCAAAAAAACGCCCCGTACCCGCGGGGGCGCGGCCCAGAAACCGTGGGCCGGTCGTGCAGTTCTTGGGCCCGCGGTGGCAAATTGGGGCCTGTTATCCGTAGCCATTTTGGCTCAAGTCCGTAGCGGTGGCTCAGGGTCCTGCAGCGCGGACGAGAGTATTGTGGCAAGGGGGCGTCCCAGAGACGCACGCGGCCCCAACAGCTCATATCTGTGTATTGTATTGGGGCTAGCCCCAAGATTTTGGCACAGTTACGGCACGCAGATGGTTGTGCAGCGCAATGCGCCGTGGCACAATAAGTTTCTCTACAACCCTTGGATCAAGGCCAATGGGAAAGGAAAAGGACGGATCGATGAGGAAGACCTGTGGCACGGTTACCCACCCTTGCCGAGTGGACAGCCGACCTTCCAGCCCAGCAGCGGTACGTCCGGGTCGGGTTGGTGGGGAAACCGTAAGGGACGGCCCATGGTGGAGTGCAGCAGTTGCGGCAGGAAACTCTTCCAGGACCGTCTCAAGTCGAAGAATTGGACGTGTGTGTGTGGATGTCAGTTCTCTGATGAAGATATTGTCTCTCCTCATCCTGGTTGGTCTCGTGGCGGTGGGCAGCAGCAGGCCCAAAACGAATCTCCAGCAGCACAGTTTCGCCGATTGGCCGCACTTCTGCCAGAACGGGTCCGAGGGGCGGCTCAGGGGATCTTGCAGGAGCTGGAGGCGCCCGCCCCCAAGCCACCGCTGCAGCCAGGACAGGGACTGCAGCAGGCCACAGCCCGTGTCAACAGAGCCAGGAAGCAGTTGGACAAGGTCAAGGCTGCGTGGATCCGCCACAAAAGGGACTTGGAGAAGAGCGAGAAGGATCTCAAAGAGGCCACTGAGGAAGTACACCGAGCTGAGCGAGAGGAGATTGCGGCTGCCAAGCAGTTCCTCCCTCAGCTCCCGACGAAGGCGGCGGCCACAGTCGACGTGCAGCAGGTCCTGGACGGCAAACTGGACCTGGAGATCAACTTCGAGTCGTTGTCAGGTCTCGAGGTGCAGGAGGAAGACCTCAAGGTGCTGGACGAGGCCAAGCAGCAGCTGCAGAAGGCACTGTCCGAGGCGGTCCAGGCGTCGTACGGGGCCCTGCAGGCGAGGATCGACGAGCACAAGGCGCGTCTCGCAGACGTCGTGGAGCGGGCGCGGAAGAAGCGGAAGGCGCCAGAGGCTCCAGCGGAAGCTGGAGCAGCTGGCTCAGGAGGTGAGGCACCAGCATCAGCGCCGTCTCCCCCAGGCCCTGACCCAGGAGATGGCCAGAGGCCGCCTCCCCAGCCCGCTGCTGCTGGAGGAAGCGGCAGCCTGGACCCACAGCAGGCCCGCCTCGAGCGCGAGGTGGAGGCCTTGGTGGGGGGCTACAAGGCAAGCGCGGGACAGGGAGGGGGGACGTGTTCCTGATGTTGGGGCCAGTGATGTGAAGAGTTTGTACATGCGCAATCTCTCTGGATGGGGCTACCCGACCAAGGGGCTGCTGAAGGAGAGGGCTCACGATATTCTCATTTTTCCAGAACTTCATCGCCTGCCAGAAGAGTGCCAGGAGGTCCTGCATGAGTGGGACAGAGCTGGTTACCAAGCATTGGTAGCCCCATCGTACCAGGCTCAAGGTGTGAAGCGAGCAGCAGGCATCTCGGCAGGAGTCTTGAAGCGGTACCAGTTCCAGACGTTTCGCCACCTGTCCAACAAGCAGGACCAGCAGATGGGACTCAGGATGTTAGACGAGCCAGATTTCACCAAGCATCAGGGGATAGACTTCAAGGACCTGGTAGCGTTCCAGCTGAAGATAGGTGGCCAGGCAGTCACGATCATCGGAGTGTATCTCACTGCTGGCATAGGTTTGACTGGCACCAACATTGACAAGCTCATCCAGATGGGCCAGCTGATACAATGCTTGCGCACGCCCTGGCTGGCCATAGGAGACTTCAATGCAGAGCCGCAGGAGTTAGTCAAGGTGGGCTGGCCCAAGCTTGTCGATGGCATCATTCGCACAGCTGATGGAGCGGATTATACGTGTACCTTGGGAAAGAAAAGATTGATAGATTTCATGGTGTTATCGGAATCAATGGTAAGGTTCGTTGATAGTTTCAAGGTGGACGACACGGCATGTTTCGAAGGAGGTAAGGCACACTTTGGTCTGCATCTCAGTCTGAGGTTGAAACTCGATCAAGCTTGGAGGTGGGTGCTTCAGTTACCTGAACGATTTGTCTATCCGCCTGTGCCCAAGAAGCAGAAGGACCCCACCAGCAAGCGCTCGAGGAAGCTGAAGTTGAAGCAGGCAGAGACAGCACAGCCTGAGGTTCCAGCACCACCAGTTCCACTACGACGCAAAGTGATTGGATTCAAGATGCCGCCACCTGTCGTCTACCTCACTAATGATGACTGGGGAATCGAGTTTGACGAAGCTTGTGATGAGCAACCAGATGAGCCAGATGAAGAGCACCAGGAACCAGGAGAGCCTGAGGCCGACGAGGAGTTAGAGGGAGAAGCCGCTGCGAATCCTGGGCAGCGCAGAGGTTCAGAAGACATCATGTCGCAGGACGCGGATGGTCACCCCCTGCTCACGATCGGTCAGGAACAGCAAAATCACCTGTGGGAGGCTCTCCAGCATCCAGTGGACCCCGCGAAGGTGCCCAGCTACGTAAGGGACTCTTTCGCATTCAACCTGGACGTGGACGCGGCCATGCATGTAGGAGCAGCCTTCGCAGGATGGGTTGCACGCTTCGAGGGTTTGTTCTGTGCTATGCTAGATGTGCATCCGAAAGACCAGCAGAGATTTAAGGGCCGTGCGGTTTTAAAGGAATTGCAGAAGCGACCTGAGGCCCAGGGTGCCCATTTCGTGTCGTCTCGGGATCCTGTGGCCCATTGGTGGGCCACGGTTAGTTTTCTGCTCTCTGATCTGGTGGGTTCCCTGGGCGACCGAACCAAGCACAGGCCGAGTAGGCTCTTTGACAGACTCAGGGATATGGCAGCATCAACGCCTGTTTCTGCCGCGCTGCCTCTCCCTGCTAGAACTCGCGCTGAATGGGTCCGTGGCCTTCGTGTTCTCAGAGAAGCTTCGGACCAGACGATCAGAGATTTCGAAGTTAGAGCCAAGCAGAATTCGGTGCGAGCGCAGAGAGCTGTTTTGAATAATACCCTAACCTATTTCCACCAGTGGGTTATGCAGCAGGACCAGGCTGGAGGTCGAGGTCTGTATAACCGTGTAAGGGATAAGTCGGTGTTTGTGGGGGAGGTTAGGGCTCGGGGGGTGACGGCTCTGGACTCTTGTCAGAGGATGGCCGTGAAGGCCGACATATGGTCGCGCAAGTGGGCAGGAGACAGCTTGAGTTTTCCCAGGGTCCGAGCTCTTTGGCAGAAGGCCCAGGCCAGGGCCAAGCAGAACCCGAGGCCCCCGCTTGGAGCCGACTGGCTCCGTAGGGTCATCTCGGCCCTGCCTGAAAAAGCTCCTGGTGTTGATAGGCTGTCCAAGAAAGATTTCCAGTGGTTGCCGCCGCTGGGTCTGCAGCAGCTGGCGGATTTTTATAACCTAGTGGAGCAAAGGGTCTGCTGGCCTTGGCAGGCGCTAGTTGTTTTAGTCACGCTCCAGGTCAAAGACGAGGATTCCGACCGCGCGATTGGCCTGCTTGCTTGGATTGTCCGCTTCTGGGGGCGATTGCGTACCTCAGACCGAGCTGGTTGGACCAAGGAGCGAGCTGGACCGTGGGACGCGGCCCCGGCAGGAAACTCAGCCCTGCAGGCCGCGCTGCTCAGATTGTTCAGGGATGAGCAGGCTGCTCACTCTAGTCTGCCAGACCACCAGAGCGCGAGTCTGCTCTGGGATGTAAAAGGTTTCTATGACAGCCTCCGCTGGGATCTTGTCCTGGAGCACGCTCTAGAGCTTGACTTTCCTCCTTGCTATTTGGCCCTGGAGCTCCAGGTCCACATGGCAGCCAGGTTTTTGAGAGAGGCTGGAGGTTTTTCACTTGCGGTGCAGCCAGGAATGTCCTTGATCCCAGGCAGCAGTGGAGCGGTTGACCTAGGTAGAGCTGCCCTGCATTTCGTCTGCAGTAAGATAGCCACGGGCAGACCTCTACCAACACTGCACACCTGGGTAGATGACGTAGTGCAATGCATGTACGGTGACAGTGAGAGAGTTTTTTGTGAGCTCTCAAAGGTGGGCCTGGAATTGGTCCACGGCCTGCGCGCGATCAAACTCCAGATTGCTCCCAAGTCGGCCATCATTTCGTCCTCGGGTCCCTTGGCTGCGAGACTCAAGGATTTCTTCGCCGATCAAGGAGTGCGCGTGCAGGCCAAGAGTGTTGCTGCAGATCTAGGCATTGACCGAGGCCGAGTCAGGGCATCCAGGCCCAAGCAAGCCAGCAGGAGAGCCGGGGCCGAGCGTAGGTTACAGCGTCTTGGCAAGCTGGCTCGGGGCAATCGTTGGTGCAAGAAATGGGCCCGAAAGATGGCCTTGACCTCGGCCTTTTCCAAAACTAGGTACTCGGATAAGGTCCATGGCACACCTCCCTCCGTCGTTCTTGGTTGGAGGCGGGCTCTTGGGAGGCTCGCGGGGGGTGTCGCGAAAGGAGGGAGGTGCCTGACCACTCTGCTAGCGCTGGAGTACGGCAGACGTGACCCAGCCTTTTTCGCGATGTTTGACACGATCGAGGCCTGGTTTCAGATTTTGACCCACAGCAGTTTTGATGCTGACAAGACCCGAAGGGTCTGGAGGAAAGTCCTTGCCGAGCTTGAGCCTAAGCCAGCAGGAAAGAGATGGCGAAGCATAGGCACTCCTGTCGCTGCCACGATTGCCACTCTGCTGGACGTGGGCTGGAAACCTTGGGGTCCTTGGGCCTGGGAGAGCGACCTGGGTGAGCGGTTCGCGATTTCAGAAACCAAGCTCGGGCAAGGCAAGGTTGATCTAGCTGACCTGTTTGAAGCTCTGGCCCAGAGCAAAGAACGGCAGCTCTGGGAAGCTGCTGCTGCGAACTCGTGGAACGGGGCTGGGCTAGAGCAGGTCCCAGACCTCACGGACTTTAAGAGGCAGCTCCGCACGCTTGCTAGGAAGGGTAAGTTTGAATGGAGGGGCATCTTGCGGGCTGTGGCCATGGGCAATAGTTGGCCACGCGCGAGGCTCCAAGATTGTGGGCTCACTCAGGACAGCTCCTGCAAAAGATGTGGAGAGTTGGTCGAGTGTGATTTGCACAGGGCTTGGAGCTGCCCGAAGAATAATGATTTCTCTAAGGTCTCTGATTTCGTTCGGAGACGAGCGTTAGCTGATTGCGAGAATAATCCCAGCTTCTGGCTGCGGGGGCTGACGCCTAGCAGCTGGACCGCCGTGCCCCCTCCCCCCGACGGTGAGGAGTTCCAGACCTACGGGGGGGACTTGGGGGAGGCGGTGGTGGATGGTTTCGTTTTTGGTGGAGGAGATGCCAGCGGGGGGCCTGACACCCAGGACCCAGCCCTCCGTAGAGTTGCCTGGTCTTGGGTTGTTTTCCAGGGCATACGAGAGGGGTGTGTTTATGACCCTAGTGAGCTCCAGGCCCAGACAGTCATGTTTGGGAATGTGCCTGGATGGAGGCAGTCGGTCAACAGGGGGGAAGCTCTCAGTTTCCTGCAGTTTCTCAAAGCTGTCCTCCCTGTTGCGGATGCCTTCTTTGTGACGGACTCGAGCTATGTGGTTAAGAATTTCAGCAAAGTCCGATTGGGGATAGACCCCAAGTCTCATCTTGACGTGTGGCAGGCTGTCAAACTTTTGATGGCTGAGCATCCGACCAGATCTGTGGTGCTAGCCAAGGTTGAAAGCCACCGTAGGGTAGAAGAAGTCAGCGACCAGGGAACCGACCCCTTGTTTTTTCTGTTGAATGATCTCGCTGACCTGCACCTCGGTCACAGTTTGATGGCCTCCATCGAGGCCGATGGTTTCCGTGCTCCTAGAGAATCGGCCTTGCGGCCGAAGAGGAGGGAGATCAAAATCCAGCTGCTCTTGACTGCTCACCAGCCTGTTTGGGGGATAGGTTCCCAGGTCCGCTGTCACTGCTGTGGAGGTTGCGCGCCATACAAGATGGCCGACAAGTTTTTGGCCACCCCATGCCACCAGGGCCTTTTCAGGGGTATGATTATGGTGCCAACTAAGAGCACCGTGAACGGCAAAGACCTACACAGCTCCCACACCTTGGCTTATCACAAGGAGTTCGGGAGCACGGTATGTCTTTCTTGTGGCTGTGTAGCCACTCAGGCCGTCAGGAAATTAGCAGGTCCTTGCACGACCAAGCTGAATGCTTATGGCAAGCTACAATTGAGGAGGTTGCAGCAAGGCCTGCCACCAGGTTCCTCAAAGCTTGCCCAGACACAGCTGGCCCAGAAGAAGGCCTTGCGATAAACCGTTCAACTCTGCCTCTGGCTGGATGGAACAAAAACTGGGGCCTGTTAGGGGCCACCTCCCTGCACTCCTCGACACCCCTGCTTGTGCTTGATGCCTCCCCCTGCCCCCCCTCCTCCTCGTTCGGGCCACTTCCCCGCACCCCCCCTCCATTCACTCCACTGCCCCCCTCCCACCGCACGCCCAGCGGTATCGGTACCTCTGTGTTCCCCTTTCGAACGGCGAAGCCTTGGCTTGGCTTGGCTTGGCATCGCCCGGACGTGTGCATTTTTTCCCCGGCGAGAACCATCGAGGACCATCCTGGACCATCGAGCAAAAACAAAACACGCACGAAACCGAAAAAGTCACGGGAAATGGACGTCCGAGCGACGGCAAGTTGGCGACCACCTTGGGACGCCAGGCCTCGGGTTCGCCCGTGGCTCCCCTGTCGGGCACGGGGCGCCCTCGCCCCCTGCCGGCGAGCCCGCGCCTGCTGGGCCCGTGCCGGCAGGGCTCCGGCTCCGCTCTCGCGGGCCGGCGCAGCTCGGGTCGGGTGATGGGCTTGTTGTCCACCACCACCACCACCACCACCACCACCATCAGTTGGAGGGGGGAGGGTGTCCTCCTCCCCCTCTTCTTTTTCCTCCTCCTTATTCTCCACCTCCTTCCCCCCTCCAAGTCATGGTGGTGGTGGTGGAGAACAGGCCCATCGTCGGGGGGCCGCGAGGGGGGGGGGGGGCCGCCTCGCCGAGGTCACGCCCGAGCAGCGCAAGAGTCGGCCCAGCCCGCCCTCCTGCGCACGGGTTGGGCTGCCTCCGAGGGGGGCGGGCTTGGCGGGGTGCCTCCTCTTTGGTGGCAGCGCGCTCCGGAGGAGTGATGGTAGAGGAAGTCAGTTACAGTCGGTCCGAGGTATAAGAGCGAGGTCGGTTCGGGGAGGGTACCCCAGTGTTCTGCGTGTTGTTTGGATGTTATCTGGGGACCCTGGGGAGGGTGCCCTTGGATGTTCTGTGTGTTTTGGCCGACGGAGGTCTCATGCTCCCGAAGGATGTTCTTCTGGCCTAGGTCTGGCTCTAGAAGGATTCAATATGATATGCCGTCCATGCGGCACAGACGGCTGAGCCCCAGCACGTCGATAAAAGCTGGCACCAAGACCGCCATCCTGGGAACCCCACAGCCCTTGCGCTCCTGTTAGCTACACTGCTTCCACCCGCCACAGACGAGCTGAGGGCAGGAGGAGGAGGAGGAGGAGGAGAAGGACCAGGGGCAGAAGCTCAGGGGGGGCTGCAGCGACCCCAATCGCCCCCTCCTCGCCGATGGGGGCCGGGGTAGCCCAGCCCGCACGAGGAAGCGCGGATGCGCTGGAGGGGGGGTCTCGTCGCCGATCCATCTGCGATGCATCGCCGAGTCCAGCTCGATGCTCCCCCCCCCCGTAACCGGGTGGTCCCACAGGGAGCTCCACCGAAGGTCCCAGTGGTACAGTTCGTATGTGGGCGTCACGCCCGTTTCGGCACACCCCTCGCACGTTTCATGGCCACATAGGGAGCTCCAGCGAAGGTCTCAGTGGGAGAGTTCACATGCGCCACCCCACCCCTCGCCAAATCGGCACCCCCCACTGACGTTTCCCCTCAGATGAGGACGAGGAGAGGGACGGGGTCGAGAATGTGCACGAGGGTGTGGAGGAGCGGGCCGAGGAGGAGGAGGAGGGCTCAGCGCGCGCGGACGGGGGCATGCGCGCGGAGCGAGAGCAGGAGGAGGAGGAGGAGGAACAGGACCAGAGGAGGCCCAGGGTGAGGCACCGATGCCGCAGTGCACCCTCCCGTCCCAGGTCCTGGCATCGCTTGTACGTGTGCACTTTTTTTTTTCTCTCGGCGAGCACCTTCGAGGGGAGCACCCTCGACCAGCGGGCCCAAAAAAGCACGCGCGAGGCCCAAACAGTGCACGGGGAATTCAGGAGGGACAAAAAACACACAGACACAATGAATCGTCGATCCCCCAGAAGATATGGGAAACTATGGGAAGTGCGGGGGAAGACAAAACCCCAGAAAGTATGTGAAAATATCGGGGAATCTTTCTGTTTGTGTGTATTTGTTTGTGTGTCCCGGGGCCCCTTCATTTCTTGAGGTCGGTCCCCAGCTTCTTGTTCTGTGCCTGGCAGTTGACGACCTGCGCGCTGGAGCCCACGGGCGGCCCGCTGTCCCAAGCTTCGAGTCGGGCCTGTCCCCACATACAGGGAGATTTTCGACGATACATAAACAATACCCCCAAAATCCTGGGGCCCCTTCGGGAATGGGCGTCCGAGCGACGGCGGGAGTGTCCCACCCGCGCTCGTCCCCAAGGAGCAGGCGGTGCGCTCCCCTGCGCGGCGCGGCATCCCCCCCCCCAGGGGGACCGGGGAGGGCGCCCCGTGGGCCTGCGCAGCTCGAGCGGGGGAGCGTCGTCTCGAGAGACGCTTTACCAGCTTGGAAGCATGTCCCTACCCCTATGTTTGACATCACCTCCTCCTCCTCCCCCTCCTCCTCCCCCTCCTCCTCGACTCAGCCTGAACGCGAACAAGGTTGTCCGCGCCACCTGCCACTTACGCCACCGCATGGCCACAGCCAGAGGCGGGTGGCGCCACCCGAACAGTGCCCAGAAAGGTAGGGCATGGCCAGCACACGGAGGCTGGCAGATATGAAAGCCGTGCGGGGCATGGCGCAGCGCGGCTCTAGAGCGGCTGCACCACTCCCGCGCGGATCAAGGAAGCAGTGCGCAGCGGATCCTCTAGGTACCGCCACACGCGATTGACCTGGAAGCGTGCAGGAGCACGTGTGAGGCCCGCGAGGACACGAGCACCCCACGTGCCTGATGCAGGGGGGCCTCGACAGCCCTGCGACAGGTTCGCAGAGATCTTGACCCCTCCCAGCCCGCACACCACGCACACACTACACCACAGCCTCCGCCCCCCGTCCCCTATGACGGCAAAGGGGTGCATGACATGCGGTCTCTCATCCGCAAGCTGCACTCGCACAGAGGCCAGGTCTGCTCTCGAAAGGCTGCGCGGCGTGACTGGCAGCGGTGGCTCCACCACTATGCTCGGCACAGGGCGGTCTACAGCACCAAGGCCACGAGCCTTGCGCAGCCGACGAGATACATGCTCGCAATCAACGTCACACATACGAGGCCCGATGCGCGCAACCCAAGACGCCCATTGAGAGAGCACGAGGGCCTTGGCTCTACGAGCCTTGCGGAGCTCAGGATCAATACGGGCTCTCGAGGCCATCCACTGAGCCCATTCATCGGCATGCGCATTGCCCTCTTTTTCAAAACGCGTGGAACGCCCAGACTGGATGCGCGCCTCGGAGCAGTGACCTTTGACTTTGCGCGGGTCGATGCACTCGATGCCGCCCCAGTCGTCAATGCGGCGCCAGACCTGGACCCATAACTCAGACCAGGCTGCACGCGCCGAGCAACAGTACGCCTTGCCACGCTGGTAAACTCCATCGTGGACGAAACCTGAGTCGGTATAAAAAATACTGCCTGGCGCACACTGCTGCAGAGCAAGGTTAAGGGCAAACAGCTCCGCACAGTCAATGTCTTGACAAACGGTCTGGAGGGTGCCGCACATCACCGAATTTACCTTATACGGATATTGCGGCTGCACACTGACAATGGCCCAGCCTACAGCCTGAGACGCGGGCGGCAGATGCTGGTCCATCCAGCTGGCGTCAAGAAAGATGTGACATGCCATCTCGGTAGGTCCTCCGCCGAACCACCGAACGGGGAGGGGGTTGGCAGGAGGAAGGGGAGCCTCGGGGACGAGGAGCCTCTCGGCGAAAAGGAGAGGGAGAGGGTCGACGCTGGCCCCGACAACTGAGGCCAAGAAATCAGGTGGGACCTCCTGTGCCGCGATATCTTCGTGGCCCGCACAGCTCGCATGACGATGCAAAAGCGTGCCAGGGGCCTGCTGGCACAAGCGGCAGAGGGGGTCGGCGGTGTACTGCGAAAGCCACTGACGATGCTGAGGCCACTGTCCCCCAGCGACAACGCTCCTGAGGTGGGCCTTCTCATCTTGTCTGAGGCCGTTGGAGGCTAGAAGGGGCTGCAGAGGCTGAAAATTGCACCCAAGAGAGAGCTCAGGAATACCTTCTCTCGAGGCCACTTTTTCCCAGAGCCACTGCAGCACGGCATGATAGAGCGATTTGCGGACAGCGCGAGGCCTTGACTGCACAATATATACCTCACCGTGTCGAGGATGCGACCACACGAAACCTTGCATGCTGATGCGATGCCGCAAAGCTGCAGCATCACACGCAGAAAAAAAGGGCCACTGATGCTGGCCCAAGGATTGCCGTGATCGGTGAACCTCTCAACGGCATCTCGCAATCCTTGCTCCAGCATCGCCCGTGGGTGCCAATGCTCCCACACCGCGGTGGCATACTGCAACAGAGGGGCACACTGCCGTCCGTGCGCAGGGTCAATCTGCCGACGTTCGCTGAGCATAAGCAGCAGCGTCACACTTTTGCCGTCGAGACTGTTCGCCTGCACTCGAGCCTGCAGCATGCGCGCCTGCCTAAGATCTGTGCCAGCGGTGCCCAGCACCTTGCGCCCGTAGGTGTGCGAAGAAAGGACAGCGCTGCGGATCACTGTGCGTAGCTGCCGCTTGCGAGCAAAAGGGGAAAGAGCCAGCAGCTTGCGCGCTCGGGCGACGGCAGGCTTTTTTTCTGCTAGCACGGACAGACTGCTTGTGAACATTACCAGCAGCAAAGTCGATCCCCAGGTTCCTCTCAGTGCGAACCCCTTTGAGCCTGACGGAGCGAAGTCGGGCCTCGGGGAGCCCGCGGAGCCTGGCGCTGGATGCGGCAACCCTGCTTTTTGCTAAAGCGACGGGCAAGCCAACCTTTCTCAACTGCGAATGCAGCAATCGAGTAGCGCAAGCGAGCTCTGAAGCAATATCATCCTCTCTGCCGAGCCGTTGCAGACCAAAATCATCCACCACGCTGCCGAGATGCATGCGCGGGAACGTTGTTTGTACGGCATCTGGAGGCGCCAGCAACACCAGCTGCAACATAAGAGTGGCGAAGTGACACCCTGGCAGCACGGCCTGCAGAGTGTGAATTGGCGCGGACGTCGCCTCGCCAAGAGCAAGCACGCGAGGGCAGCGATAGAGCTCGACCAGCAGCTTGAGCTGCCGCACTGGGAAGCCCGTGCGTAGCGCTGCCTGCAACAAAACGCCATGCCTGATATGCTCGAATGCTTTGGCCAGTTCAAGAGGCACAAGGGCGCTAGAGAAACCGCGTGCTCTGCCCCACTCAGCAGCTGAGGCCTGCAACCAAACCAGTTTATCCGAGGAGCGTCCAGCCGTGGACCACCAGAAGGGGCGATCATGCTGCTGCTGCCAAGCAGTGACTAAGGGCTTGCGAAGCCTCCCCTGCGCACGAGCCCAAATGCGAATAAGCGCAATGGGCCCAAGGCCCCCATCACGCTTGGAAAGAAACACTACCTTGGTCCAGATTGAGGGCCATGCACAGGAGGCTTCAACTTCTAACAGAATCTCGAGGAAGGCTTCCAGCGCTTCATCGGACAAAGCCAAGAGTTCGCGCGGACAGAACTGATCGAAACCACATCCTGACCGTCGCGGAAAAGAACGCACGCACTGCTTCAGCTGCTCAAGCGAAGGTCTCCCAAAAAGAGTGCCAAGATCCGTCGGCCATACTATCTGATCGCCGACGGCTCCAACCTTCCACCAACCCGACCGCTCCACCTCGAGAGCCCCCACCTCTTCCGGGAGCGTGCATGGCCTGCCAGCAGTTAAAGAGCTGGTGTGCCAAGGCACGGCGGGCTTGGAGAAAGCATGCAGGGCGGCTGCGCCGTCGATCGAGTGCCTGCGCACCCAATCGCGCCAGCCAGCCTGCCTGCCTCGCTCGGCCTGCTTAAAAACTGCAACAGCACGCGCACAAGTGACCTTTGCAGCTGCTGAAGCCAGCTCATACGGCAGCGACAGGGACAACTGGAGCAGCAGTAGCCAGGGCTCGGCTTCTTCAATCGGAACTCCACTAGCTCTGTGCCGAGCCTGGACACTGCGAGCAAGCTTGAAGGTGCTAGCACGTAGATTGGGTGGCTGCCAGCGCGCAAGGCCTTCGAAACATCGAGCCAAGAGCCGCCACCAGAGGGCAGCTGGGCTGAGCGCGGGGAAGGCAAGCGGGTGAGGAAGCAACGGCTTGCGCGTGACAAATTGCGGAAGGAAAGTTATGCCATAGTACTCGGGATTCTCAGCGGGCGTGAGGTCATGCACGTCCGAGAGATCAAGCTCCGCGTTGGCTACCCGCAGCTGCCACTTCTCCGCGAGCGGAAGACTTGACATCTGCTCGCAACAGTGTTGCCATCGCGGTTGGGGGTCAGTCCTCCTGCACGCTACTGGGACCTCTAGGGGAAAACGCCCGGGCACACGTGCTGCGCGAAACTCGAGCCCACACTGCGGGAGTGCCGAGAGGTGAAGCAGCACAGGACAGTGTGGTGACGTGCCTGCATCGGGTAGGATGGAGACACAAGCTCGATGCGATAGCGACTGCGAAACGACAAAATAGTCGATGACACGACCCGCAGAAGCAGCAGCATTGGTGCAGGTGGCAGCTGATGGAAACAGGCAGACTCCGTCCAACGCTTCCACCCAAAGACTGCCCTGGAGCTCCCCTGGCGGCATCTGGAAATCTCCACATATGACAAAGGGCAAACCTACGGCCTTCACCACCTGCCCTACATCGGTGAGGATGGCCCAGTTCTTCTTAGACAAACCCTCAGAGTGATGAAGGTACAGATTGACCCACAGAAAGCCCAAAGGCGTGATACCGTGACTGTGCAGAATGCGCACGCGGCCCTCATGTATGACACTAGGCACACACTTTACCTCAGACAGGCCTGCGGCTGCGGGCACACACTGCAGCAATCCTCCTGGTGTGCCACCCTGCGAGGTGACGGCCGCCGCAGTGAAGGCTGCACGCCATCCCATGGCTCGAAGTTTGTGCTCCCAGATGTCGCACTTGTCCCTCGACATATGATGATCCTGCACGGCAACTGCAACAGCACCTCGAATCTGCTCATGCCGCAACGCGGCCCCCAAACCACTGCGACCAGACACATTCGCGGTGACCAGGGTGACGCTAAAGATCAGATTCGGCAACCCCGTCCACGCGAGCCTTCTTCTTGGCGGCCTCCACGAGCTGGTCGAAAATACCCTGGACGAGCTCGTGCTTGACTCCCTGCTGCTCCGCCTCGGACTGGATCTGCTGGCCAGCCCTTTGCTGCTCGAGCCAGGCGAGCAGCTCGGTGTGGGAGGCCTGGGCGCGCTGCCGCACTGCGGCTGCATCACTGGCAGCGCGTGCGGCGCGCTGCGCCTCGGCCTCGGCCTGCGCCATGCCCGCGGCCTCCCGAGCAGCCGCCTCCGCTGGGGTAGCTGGGGAACGCGCGGCGGCTCTCTCAGGCGGCTGGGCTGCAGCTGTCGCGGGAGCGCCATCAGCAGCAGGGGCAGCACCAGCGGCACTAGCAGCAGTCGCACCTGGAGCCCCTGGAGCATGAGTGGCGCCCTGCATGACCACGTCGGGCTCGGCGAGCTGCCGCAACGTGGGAACGAGCGCCTGCAGCTGCTGGGCGAAGTCCGTGAGCCTGGGGTCCGCCTTGAGCCCATCGGCCAGGGCAGCGAGCGCCTGTGCGGGGTCCACCGCCTGCGCCATGCTCTGGTAGGCCAGCGCGGCACGCGCGGCAGCCTCCGCGCAGCGCGCCTTAGCCTCGTCGAGCTCCTTCTTGGCCACCGCCGCCGCCGTGACTGCCTTGAGGGCAGCCTCCTGGGCGCGGTCGTAGGCCCGCTGCACCTTGTCCCGCTTGTCGGCCAGGACATCCTGCTCGACGCGTGCAGACCGCGCCTCTGCCCGCGGCTCACCTGCCCGCAGCGCACGATGTGAGGCCACCTTCGCCACCAGCTTGGGCGTCCAGTTCGCGGAGACAGCCTCAAAGTCGGCCGCCTCGAGCTTGGCTTAGATTTCGATGGCCGAGGGCTCGAGGTACGAGAGCTTGCCGTCACCCTGCCCTGACGCACCACCGCCGTTGCCACGCTTGCCACCGCCGCCGCCGCCGCCTTGGCCGCCTTGGCCGCCGACCAGGGGCGGCCCCTGCAGCCAGGCGCCCAGAGTGCGCGCGCCATCCGATGGGGGCAGGCGCACTGGGCGCGGGGCGGCCGCACGCGCGGCAGTGCGTGCGCGTGAGGAAATTGAAGCGGTAGCCGCACCGCTTGTGCTGGCACTGCCAGGTGTCGAATGTGGCGCCGCCATGCTTCTGAGGGGCCATCCGACCCTGAGCGAGAAAATGATACGAAGAGTCGCCGAAAACCTCGTCCGACCAAGCAACGAGGCGTGATTTTGGGGGCCGTCACTCCCCCGCGCCAGTAAGGTCAGGTCCTGTGCCAAAACACTCCGGACTTGAGCCAAAATGGCTACGGACTCCTCCCCCTCCTCCTCCTTCTCCTCCTCCTCCTCCTCCTCCTCCTCCTCCTCCTCCTCCTCCTGCTCCTCCGCGCACTTGCCTCGGGCCACGAGCTGCGCCTCCCCCCCCCTCTCGGATGCCCTCGATGCCGATCTTAAGGATTCCCTCAGTTTCTGGGGGCCTGTCCCCAAGATTGTCCTCGCCTTTTGCTCGCCCATCTCAGGGATAAGGATAAGCTCGAGGCTGGTTAACGTTGGCCCCTCATCCTGCGAGCGATCGACGACGCCCACGGCGGATCGCCGCCGCCCCCGTGCCTTTTGAAGTCGCCCATGTGGCCGCGCGTCGTGGCAAGAGCTCCGCCAGGCGATTGGACCATGCGTTCCCCCAGCCGCTGTGGAAGCCCTTCGGGGAGCGTTTGGGGGAGGATGGCGGGGAATATCAGAAGACGGAGGGGGGAGAAAGACGAGGAGGGGGCATCTTGGGAGCCTCTAGGGGCACTCTTGGGGCCTCCTGGGAGCTTTCTGGGAGCCTCTTGGGGGCATTTTGGGGGCCTCCTTGGGCCTTTTGGGGGCCTTCGGGAGCTTCTCGGGGGCCTCTTTGACCCGTCGCAGGGCATTCATGGCCCGTCTGACGCCGTCGGAAGCCGTCTTGGGGTCTTCTTTGGGCCGACTTGAAACCGTCGTGGGGTGCTCCAGGGCCGTCTTGGAGGCCATCTTGGGCGTCTTGGAGACCTCTTGGGCCGTCTGGGGCCCTCTTGGGGCCGTCTTGGGTGCCTCTTGGGCCGTTTTGGGGCCATCCTGGAGGCCTCTTGGGCGATATGTTTGGGCTCTTGGGTCGTCTCGGGCCGTCGGAAGGCCGAAAAGAAGCACATGCCAAACTCATTGAAACACTCAATGCAAATCAATGATGTTGGGCTCTTTGGGGGCCTTCCTGGAGGCCCGCTTGGAGGCCTCTTGGGCCGTCTTGGAGACCCCTTGGGAAGGCTCTTGGGGCTCTCTTGGAGCGCCTTGGAGGCCTCTTGGACCGTCTTGGGACGATCTTCGGCGTCTTGGTGCGATCGTTCGGCGACTCGGGGCCCTCTTGGACTGTCTTGGGGGCCTCTTGGGGCCCTCGTGGTCCGTCTTTGGGCCCCTCTTGGGCCCGAGAACAAAAGTCGCGCGATGAGACGCGATGAGCCCCAGGGAGCGCGCGAGAATTTGGGCTCTGGGCCCCTCAGAGACCCCATGGAGCCTTCCACCACTTTCGCAGATGTTGCGCAACTTCACTTGTGGAGCTTGCACAATTTCGAGTCTGCAATCGTGGAAGTCTCGGGCGAGAGCCCCAGCTGCTTACGGAGCCGCCCCCCATTCCCGTGTAATCGTCGGATCAGTGTATAGACGAGTGTGCTCGCCGCTAGGGCGAAGGCCCCCATTTCTCGGAGGTCGATGGACCTCCTACCCTGACACGTCGTTTGAGGAATTGGCCGTTTTCCGTTGGCGAGGGGGCGTCGCGGCCGTAATTTTTGGAGGTCCAGGTCCGTCGGTTTCGGTCCCAGGCCGTTTTCACTAAGGGGAGGTTTACTAACGGGAGGTTTGTCCACCGCCGAATTTTAAACACCCCCCCCCCCGCTCGTGTCGCCGTGGGGTATGCCAGGCACCAGGGGCGCAAGCGGTGAGGGGGTCTGCGGCGAAACGCCCGCCCCGCACTGCCGTCACACCTGGTCGTGCGACAGGGGCGCGTGGTTAATTATCAGGGGAGCCTCGGGGGAGCGGCGGGGCGGGGAGGGAGGCGGCCCCGCTTGCGAGCAGGGGCGAGGGGCAGGGGCACCGGAGCATTGCCGCGAGCACGCGCGCGAGTGCGGTCACGGGGGATCGAGGCTGGAGGAGGGGAGGGCACGCGAGGCATTCGCAATACCGAGCTGCTAGTCTGCCTCTTCCAGACGCCTGAGCCGGAATTCTACGGACGCCTCCCGCAATATGTTCGCAGATGCGTGCGGTGGAGATGCACAAGTTTGCCAATATCCAACTGGAGGTGGGCGTCCTTAGATATCGGCTCACACTACACGTCATCTAACCTTCACAGCGCTACATAGTAGGGGGATGAAGGTGGTGCTGGTGGTGGTGGTGGTGGTGGTGGTGATGGTGGTGGTGGTGGTGCTGGTGGTGGTGGTGGTGGTGGTGGTGGTGGTGGTGGTGGTGGTGTATGTTCTTGGCACCCGCACAGTCACATCTTCGGTACCTCTACCCTTTGGCGCTCTGCGCCCAGCCGTTGCCTGCCACCTCTCCGCCGCCCCTTGCCTCGGCGCCGCTCGCGGGCCGCCTTGCGGAGAGCGCGATGGGGGCGCGGGGACGAGCAGGAGCTCGGCTGCCCTGAGCCGCTGGTTTTGGAACGCAGCACGTAGGGGTTGCTCAAAGCGTTCGTGCTATGACATGTTGCGTGCTGGTTCGGCACGCGTTGGCCCAGGTTTGGGCGCGCGTAGCGCGCCAGGCCCACATGCGCAATCCACGTATTGAGCTCCGTGTCGACACGCTGAGGGTTGCGTGCTGCGTATCGGGGCAGCTACGAGC
Source organism: Prorocentrum cordatum (assembly GCA_963575745.1). NCBI lineage: Eukaryota > Dinophyceae > Prorocentrales > Prorocentraceae > Prorocentrum > Prorocentrum cordatum. Next base: position 208,300 of record CAUYUJ010010136.1, read on the forward strand.
GGGAGGAAGGAAGTGGAGGAGGAGGGGGCTGCGGTGGAACAGCGGCAGGGTTGCGAAGATGCGGACGAGAAAGAGGGCGAATACAGTCGGGGCGCTGAAGAAGGAACCCTTTTCGTTGGGGAGGGGCTCCGTGTTCCTTAATTGTTTCACAGCTTGCCTCAGGTTTTCCTTATGTTTTCGATGGGAATTCGGAGTTTGGAAAAAAGGGGCCTCGTTCCTTATTTAGGGTTCCTTAGGTCAACGCCCCGACTGTAATGGCGGGAGGATGCAGAGGATACGGAGGAAACGGACGGGGAGGATGATGGTGAGGATTTGAGGATGAGGAAGAGGAGGGCGAGGGTGAGGACTAAGAGGTGGAAGAGGAGGTGCAGCAGGAGTAGGAGGCGGCAGCCTCTGAGGCAGCGCAAAAGTGTGTCTACAAGTGCTCACTTGCCGTTCTTCTGTGCTCCTCCCATTGGTCGGTTGAGTAGACTCTGAGTATTGTGGTCGGCTCTGAAGGCCTCGCCCGAATTCCTTGGCGGGGTGCCGAGACCCGGACGAAGTTGCTCTCCTGCTCGCGCGCTCCAGATGCGGATCCCTGCCCTGCGGCTTCTGCTGGCACCCGCCGCGTCCTTGTCCGTGAAGCTCGGAGGTTGATGGACCTCCTACCCTGACACGTCGATTAGTGAATTGGCCGTTTTCGGTTCGCGAGAGGGCGTCGCGGCCGTTATTGTTGGGGGTCCAGGTCCGTCGGTTTCGGTCCAAGCCGTTTTCACTAAGGGGAGGTTTACTAAAGGGAGGTCTGTCCACCGCCGAGAAGCGTCTCGATCGAATTTCTCAGTAGTGCTGGGCTCGTTCCCTTTTCCCCTGCCCCTCGGCTTTGGTCCCTGCCCCGGCTTTTGCATTTCTGTTCGGGCCTGCTTCGAGGTTCCCTGGGGCCCTGCAGTGAGAGCATGGGCCAGCCGACATGGACCCGCCTCGTTTCCTTGGTCCCCTCCACTCGATGTCGCTTTACCGACCGCGATCCCCATCCCCATCCCTATCCAGACCCCCACCACCTCAGCTCCCCAGTTGGGAATCTACCGTTCGAAACCCGAAGGAAACAGCCTAGATCCCTATCTGCGGAGGTAAATCGGCCAGTGGGGCCCAGGCAACGCCCATGGGGATAGGGGTCGTTTAAACGATGCTCATCCACCCCTTTCTCATCCCGCTCGTCATGTGTTCTCTCGACGCCGATGCTCCACACTCGGCTTCAGGAGAGGGACGAGGGCCCCACCCGCGAACACACCCAAGCTGCGGCGCCTCGTCTCGAGGGTTAGCACTGGTTGGCCGTCTCTCTGCTCGACAGGCTGCCAGGATCCGGGGAGGCACGAACCGATTCGACACGGCCACAGTGGGGACGAAACGAAAGGGAACGCTTACTGACAGCAGATCGCGTCTGCTCATGTCCGGGTTCGCTTCAGGTTCCAGGTGGATCGTGGAACACGTGCTTGACCCCAAACCATGTGTTGCTCGTGTCGGAGGGGGGTCGTCCCCGTGGGCGCTGTCCCCACCTCGTGGCTCCACCAGGCAATTCGTAGGGCCTTTCCCCCAATGGGGGTCACTTTGGAGGAGCAGGAGGAGGGAAGGAGGCGAGGAGAGGAGGAGAAGGATGAGGAGGGGGTGCAAGAGGAGGAAGAGGAGGAGGAGGAGGAGCAGCAGGAGGAGTAGGAGGAGGAGGAGGAGGAGGAGGAGACAGCAGGCGGACAGACCGCCCCTCTCGCCCGACCCGAGCATCGGGATTGAGGCGAGGCGGTGTCGGAGTGCTGGCCTGCCGAGCTCGGCTGCGCCCCCATCCAGACGTAGACGGCCCAGGTCTTATGATGTTCCAACCTACTTTAGCCTTCATCACCAGAAGTAACTTCGAGCGCCAAACACAGTACCGAAACTCGAGGGTTTTCACGTGTCGGGCCCTGGGGGACGCTCGTCCGACACTGTTTCGACACTCTTTCGACGCTCTTTCGACACTTTGATTATGTATGGGATGTGGTCTTCAAGTACGATGGGAGCAACATAACCCAGGTCCAGTGCATCTCGCTGGCGAGCGCGGAGGGCATGCGTGCTAACCTTGCGCGCAGATGGGGCTACGATAGATGACGATCCACATGTGCCAAGATGTTTGCTCTGCGTCCCGTTCAGACCTGCATGCAGGCGGGCATGCGCGCGCCGCACAGGCCTGCTTGCGTGCAGGCCTGTGTGCCCTCCCATTCGTTCTCCTTATCCTCATCCTCGCCGTCATCATCGTCGTCATCGTTACTGGCATCACCGTCGTCATCATTCATCGTCATCCTCATCTTCACCGCCGTCATCATCGCCATCGTCATCACCACTATCGCCGTTCGCGTCGGAGCTGCGTACATACGTATTGCTTCCCCATCGTCGTCCCGATCGCCCCCATCGTCATCCTGATCGCCCCCATCGCCATTATCTTTCACACGTTTATTTGTGCCGATCTCCGCCCGCCCCCGCGAGCTCCGACCGCGCTTGCGGCGACGGCCCTGTCGGGACAGGAGGCGACGGTTTCCACCCGAGCGCCTCTTCCCCCTCTTCCGTGGGGGACGGGGAGTTCCTGCGGCCCCGAGGTTCTGGTGAATACGCCGCTCTGGAGTGAAGGCCTCGGAAGGAGGGCCCGGGCGAAGACCCGCAAGCCCCTTTCCTGTCGTGTACCGCGCCATGCGGATAGACTGCAGCGACAGTGCCTGGCCGTATGCGTCGCGCATGGGCCTCAGCGCAACGACGGCTTGCATCGTGCCGTTGTGCGCGCGCTGGCCTAGGGGAGCCAGGTGCGCCCCCCCTTCCTGCATACGCCTTGGCCTCCCCGGAAGGAGACCACATGACACCATTCCGGGCACTGGGGTCGAAGCGAAGACGGCGATCGTCAGCGCACGGTGACGATCGCCTTTGTAGCATCTTTTGGCTAGGTAGCACGACTGCTAATAATACGGCGCTGCGTTGGATGGTAATTGCATCTCATTTTCGTGCCACGAGGAACAGAACAAGCTCTTCGACAAGGGGGGTGGTGGCCAGTCTGCAGGCGACGCGTTCGCCCGCATCATCCGAGAGCATTGGCCTTGCTTGGGGCGGGCAGTCGATGCCGAAGAAGAGCCGTTCAAATAGCGGGGGAATACCCCGCTGCAGGTCATGGGCGCGGTCGACGTCGTTTCTGGGGAAGCAACTCGACCATGGCTCAATTTTACACGCGAGAGTGCCTTTTCGCAACCTTGGGCAGATTGCCTTGGAAGTCGAGAGTGACGTGGAGACGCGAACGCAGGGCGCCCGAGGATAGAATCGTCAATTTCGACGATTGGGACCGCGCGTGTGAGCTGCAGCGAAATTGCCCAGGCGCCAGGAGCGATGTCGATCAACCCACGCAGACTTCCAGCCAGTGGGGGGCCAAGTCCAATGCCGCGGGGGCCACGCTAGCTAAGCCCGCGAGGGCGCAGCCGTCGTTGGCCGACGAGAAGCAGGCGGCCCCTCCAGCTCTTCCTCTTTTTTCTCATCATCTTCCTCCTCCTCCTTCTCCTCCTTCCCCTCCTCCTCCTCCTCGTTCTCCTCCTCCCATTCCTCGGTGTGGAGGCTCGTTCTCTCTCTCCTCGCTCCTCCTCCTCGTCCTCCTCCTCTTCTTCCTCTCCTCCTCCTCCTCCTCCTCTTTCTCTTTCTCCTCCTCCTCCTCCTCCTCCTCCTCCTCCTCTTCCTCCTCCGCCTCATCTTCTTCCTCTACTTCCTTGTCTTTTGCCCCCCGCCGGTAGGGGCGGCGCTCCCGGCCCCCGCGTCGAGGACAGCGCCCGCTGCCGCGTCGAAGGCCGCCCCCGCTCCCGCCGCCGAACGGCTTTGCGCCTCGCCCCCGCCGCCGCTGGCGGCCAAGCGCACCATGCGGGGGCCGGGGGGCGAGCCAAGGTCGGGGGCCCCACGTCGTCGATCTCGACGAGCGCAACGAAGGTGAGGTCGGTTGGGCGGGCGAGGAGGCGCCTCAGTCACAACCCCTAGTTGTCGCCCCACGCCCGAGTCGCCGCCCCAGGCGCCGCTCAAGGCGCCGCGCCAAGCGCCGCGCCAAGCAGAGCCCACTGCTTCGGCCGACGGCAGCGCAGCTCCCGGAGACGGCGGCGCAGCATCGATTGCAGCGTTGTGGCCGAAGGCGCCGCCCGTCCTGTGCCAGGCCTTCAAAGCGCCGCCTCAGTGCCAGCCCCAGGCACGCCCCCCGGCGCCGCCAAAGGCGCGCGTCGACCTTGTTGGCGGCCTACCGAGCGCGTCGGCGCATCCGTGTCGGCGAGGCCATAAGGGCTGCCTGGCCCCCTGCCCGGGGCTTGCTCCTGGGCTGCCCCCTCGCTGTGTTCATCCTGGCAGAGCTCACGTGGTCTTGGAAGCAAGCGACTGGCCGAGTGAATGACAAGCTCCGTCGGTCACGTTGTGGGCCAGGGCTCCGGCCGAGCTCGGAGGCGAGTCTGCCGAAAGTGTCCGCGATGCGTTGCGCCTGACAGACGCCTTCGAGGCGGCGATGGGGTGGCGGTTGAATCGGGGCAGAAGCAGGCAGTTTGCCAACGGCCGAGCGGCGCGGCAGTGGCTCGCAGAGCAGACGCCCAGCATCCGTGCCCAGCCCGGTTTCCGCGACCTCGGGGTGGCGGCGGTGGCCAGAGGCAGCCGCCGCTGCGGGGTCACCGCCAGCCGGGAGCAGGGGGTGCTTGGTCGCTTCGCGGGCGTCGGGTTGTTGCTGCTGCGCTTCGGCCAACGCTGCCTTGGGCGCCGCCGCAGGCACTGCGGCTGGGCTGCGCGGCGCCTCTTGCGGGCGGCCCCCCACTCGCGAGCTCGCCGCGCTCCGGACTGCCGCCCGGGGGCGGTGTGCAGGGGCGGGTTCCACGCGGCCGCGGAGATCGTCTTCGGTGCGCTGGCGCCTGGCTGGCGGCTGGACCCCTCGCCGTGGCTGTCCTCGCGCCGCTGTGGCAGGCGGCGAAGGCTGCCTCTCCGTCGCCAGCGGTTCCCCGGTGCCCAGTGGCGCGCGGCGGCCGGGGCAATGGCTGCTGGGCGCGGCCGCGGAGTGGGCCCATTAGCCGCCGCGGCCCGCAGGATGGCGGAGCTTCAGCTCGGGGGCGACGTCGAGGTCTGGAGAGGGGGGCGCCCGCCGCGCCAGAAGGCTGGCGCCGCCGCCCAGAGCAGCGTCCGCTGCAAGACACCTGCGCTGTCTCGCTCGAAGCCCGGGCGCGCCAGGAAGCCCGCGCTCTGGCGGCCCGCCGCACCGACTTCGCGCACGCGGCGGCTGCTGGCGCGGGACGCCGCCGGCGCGCTGCGCGCGGTGCTGTCCGGCAACGTGGTCGCGGAGTCGGTGGCCGCGGCGCGGGGCAAGCCGCAGCGCTGTTCGCGCTGTGGCGCCGCGTGCGAGGACCGGCAGCACCGCTGTCGGGACTCCGAACCGAGGCGCACGGCGCTCGTGGCAGTGGGCTTCGCAGCCGTTGATCTGCGGGCTCGCTTGCCGCCGGGGGTCGCGAATTCCGGCGCGCTGCCGCTCGACGCCCGCCTGGCTGCGCTCGCCGCTGCCGCCGGCGCCAGCGCCCCCGCGCCCGCCGAGGGCGCGGCGCGGGGCCGGGCATGGACCGACGGAGCGTGCGAGCACCCGACTGACCCACTGCTAGCCCGCGCCAGGCCCGGGTTCCACCTGGAGGGCGCCGCGGGCGCGCAGACTGACCGCAGCGGCGGGGTCGACGGGGCGCAGGCTGCGCAACGCTCACGGTAGCGGCGCAGGCGCTCCACGCCGCCCAGCAGCCGCTCGAGGACGTCACTGACTCGCAGCAATTACGTCCAAAACGGTGTCGCAACACTCCGGCAGGGCGTCTCCCCGCGGGAATGGTCGCACTCCGATCTGCGGGAGCTCATCGCGCCCCGCGGCCGCTGCGGGCTGCTGACGGCGCGGTGGATCAAGGGCCACCTATAGACGAGGAAGGTTGCAGCCGCGCGCGGGGTGTTGGCCGAGGACCGGCTGGGCAACGCCGCCGCAGACAAGTTGGCAGGGGCGGCGGCATCAGCGCGGCTGCCACCGCCGGATTTCGCAGGCTCGTGGGGCCATGCTGCACGCCCTCTCTGGACGCTGCAGGTCATGCGGGCCAAGGTCGGGTTGGCGGCGCCCAGGGCCAGCCGCGGAAGCACCAGGCCAGCGCCGCCGCGCGCGCGGCGTCGCTGGGCCGCGCCAGGGCCGCGCCGCCGCGAGCCCCGCGCGGGCGGCGACGCAGCAGTCGCGGCGGCCGCGGCCTGGCGCGCGCTGCCGTCAGCGCCGCGCCAAAGCCCTGCCGCGGCGGCCCGCGCGCTTTTCGCCGGCAGCGCATGGCGGGCGAACGTCGCATCGCAGGGCCCAGGGTGGGTGGCCTGCATGCGCTGCGGCTGCTGGGCCCCCGCCTGGGAGCTCCTGGCCAGCCGCCCCTGTGCCGGGTGGGCACCCGCGCTGCCTCCGCGGGCAGCTGGTCTGCTGCTGCTCCCAGCGTCGCGCGCGGGCGGCTCGGGGGCGACGTGGCCGGGCGCCCTCCAGGCTCGTTTGGGGGCTCGCCCAAGGGCGCCAGAGTAATTCTGTGCACGCAGGCGGGCCGCGCGCCGCGCGCCCGGGCCCTCGCCCCCCCCCCCCCCCCCTTCTCTGGCTCGCCCCCTCCTCTGCCATTGGCTTCGCTGGATGGAACAAAAAGAAAAAGTATCGACCTTGTGGTGTGCTCTATGCTGTTCGACACGCGCGGGCCCAAGGCGCCGCCGCCCGCCCTCTACAGGTCGCCGCCGCCCAACGCGCCCAAGTCGCCGCCGCCCGAACAGCCCGCGGTGCCGCTGACCGAGGTTGTCACCAGAGAGTGACAGAACATAGCTATCGAGCGATACAACAGACCATTCACCGCATCGCGCGACCCCCCCCCCAACGCACAGGAAGAGCGGGGCGCGCGGAATCAGGGGTATTGGGGCGGTTGAAGCGGCAGGGGACCTCGGCGGAGAGGTGTTACTGCTGTGTCAGGATGCTTGCAGCCTACGCAGTTGGGGGAAGTGTTCTCGGCTGGACCCAGAAGTCCCAGACAAGTGGCAGCGCGCGGGCTTCAGCCAAATGACAGCATCAGTGGCCTGGGTTCGGGGTCAAAGGCGGGCCGCCGCATGCCATCGCACTGCCATTTCTTCCAGTTGAACCAACGTCATTTGGCACAGAACTTGCGTTTGCAGCCCTTCTCGAACGCCAGACCCTGGCGAAGGACGTGGCGGGCCATCAGCTTTTTTTTTGCCGAGGTGCGGCACACCTGGGTAAGAACCATGACCGGTATATCGTATGTTGCTGGCGCTGGTCGTTGGACCACTTGCGCGGCGCGCGTTTCTGCAAACATGCGTCGGTCATCATCCATCGCCCATCCCATCAGCATCATAGTGACCATCATCATCAGCAGCACCATCATCATTATCCATTACCCATTTCTCCATCACCATCATGCATATCATCACCGTTCTCGTTTTCGGCTTTCCATGAGCTTCGTGCCAATGCATTTTTCGAAGGTTTCAAGCCTGCTCGCACGCAAATATGTGGGCGCGCGCAAGTTTGCTTGCTTGTCGGCCTGAACATGTCACGACGGAGGTCGGACTTGGCAAATCTGGTCCGTCATCAATTGTAGGCGCCGAAGGGTTGCCGACTTGGGGGATCTCTTTCCGGGGGGGCGCCTCGCTGCAAAACGTGAGGGGCGTGACGGCGTCGCGAAGTGGGTATGGGGGGGTGGCGGAGACGAGGGCTGGGGCCCGGCCCCTCGCGCGGGCCCTCCCGGCCCTGCCAGGTCTGTGCCGCGCGCTGCGCTTCTTCGCGCACTCGAACGGGGCCCACCTGGTGTTCACCTCTCTGAAGGCGCCGCTTCGTTGCGAGCGGGGGCCGGAGGGGGCAACGGCCAGGGGCAACGCCAGGGGGGATAGGTTCGCGGGGGATACATCGACCCCCATCCGCCCACTCATCGCCGATAGGGGCCTGATCGCCGACCCCGCCCATGAACGCGCGGTTTCGGCATCGGGGGGGCACTGCCGATCTACAGGGCGAGGTGTTGCCGATTCGGTGTGATGTCTCCCCTTACGCGGGCCCCAGGCCCATCACCGTGCCCCTGCGGACGAGAGCGAAGGCGACGAGGCATGAGACACTCGCAAATTTCGGGCCGACCGCGTCTCATCCTGGGCCGGCCTGTGGCCAGGGCTCGTTTCGATTCCTCCGATTCGATTCGATTCGATTTCGATGGTTTCCGATTCCGATTCGATTCGATCTGGGATTCCGATTTGAGTTCCGATTTCTTACTGGAGGCAAACCAGCCTGCCGATTTCTGCCGATCCGACTTTTCCCGACTCGGCTGCCGATTTCCGACGATCCGATTCATGTCGATCGCCGATCCGACTTGTCGATCCGATCCTGGGCTCTCCTGTGTGGCGGAAGAGGGGGCCCTGGAGGAGCGTCGGGGGCAGAGGGGGGCTCGTCAGCGACCGGCACTCTGCTTTCCCCGTGGCCGCCCACCGGGCGTCGTTTTTCCCGCCCGCCAGTGCCGGGCCTGGCGGTCGGCTGCGCTGCAGCCACCAAGTCGCTTGAACAAGGACCGTTCTGAGCCTAAAACGACACGAAGATCGGGACAAAATCGGATCGGGATAACTCGAAATCTCTGAGAATCGGCGGGTTTGGAGGATGTATTGGGCGCCGCGGCCGCTCCAGAGTGTTCCGGAACGCTCTGAGAGCGCTCCGGAACGCTCTGGAGCGATTTATCCCGATCCTATATAGCCCTGTCCTACGTTCTTAGCCCAGGATGAATCTGACTCTTGAGCCCCTCTGCAGACCCAGGTTGGGGAACCTACTCCTGGCCGTCGCTCGCCGTGCCCATAAGAACCAATTCATTATTTTCTTCTGCGTTGCCACATGCTGTTCTTTGCTTAGAAGATGGTCGGCGATAACTAGCTTACTTAGCTGGCACGCCTGTTCTCTTCTTTTCTGGCAACTTGACCTTGTCTGTTGCGCAGGTCAGAAAGGGTAGTACTGGTGCGCGCGGGCATGCGTGAGGTTGCCCAAAAGCGGAAAGGTTAGATTATCGGCCGTTGCCTCCGTCTCCCCCGCACCCCACCGAATAATATGTATCATCATTGAAAGTAGTACGTGTTCATCTGTATATACGTATACTATTTTGTTATGTTACCGTATATGTTTATACTTTATATGTGTGCGTGCGAATGTGAATGTGTGTGGAGCGGTTGCCAACTGGCAGCACAAGGACCCGGCTCGAGATCACGCGGTCGCGCTTGGCACCACCAGGACGCCCGTGCAGACAGTGCGCCCGAGCCTCTCGACGTGCGCGCTGGCCTGAACTGAGCGTCTTGCGGGGGTGCCCTCGGCCCAGGGCGGGCCCCCCTCTGTGCCGTGGGCCGAGGAGCAAAACTATGAGACCGTTCCGTAGACACGCTAACGGCGATGCAGGTAACGGCGAAGTAGGTTCAGGTATGGCAGGTGGGGGTGGTTCGTGCTATACCCAACTGTAGGAGCGCGTTGTTCATGTTGTCCTGCAATTTGCTGTGCAGTTCTCGCTCGATGCATTCGCGCATTCTGAAGTGTAGAGAAGCGTGGTTCGTGATTTCCTGCAGCTTGTTCTGCTAGAGTCCGGCGTCGCAAAAACCTGTCAGACTCCCAGCATCGCCGTGAACCAGCATCGCCGTTAGCGTGGCCTCGGCCGTTGTTTCGTCCCCTGTGTGGTAAGCGTTAGCGTGACCAGGGGGGGAACTAAGGGGGGGGGAGGGGGCCGCTCACGTCACGATTCGCGTCAGCGCCGTCGGGGAAGGCTCCAAAAAATGGCTCATTCCCAGAAGGCGTCGGCGCGCGTCGTGGCGTGTCCAGGGAGGGGGGAGGAGGGGGCAGTGGGGCCAGTCACGGGCGTGGTCGCGACGAGTATGGAAGATTCAAAGGAGCGCAGACCCCCAAACAAGTCTGTGCTTGTGCAGCTGGTTCTGTTTCTCTGGTGGGACCTCCGGTGCCGCTCGATTATCTACATGGTCTGAGAGCTCTCTGGCCGTTCCGCGGCCGCTTCCTCTCGTCTTGCCCCTCCGTTGCGTCTTGCCGTGGTTAGCTACGGACACGCTGCTGGGCCCAACTCGCCGCAGACCGAACATTTCCTCGGGGGGGTCGCCTGGGCGGATGCGGCCGCCATGCGTCAGTCTCTCTCTCTCTCTCTCTCTCGGCCCGCCGCCGGGGTCCAGGCAAGTTTCGCACGTGTCGTAAACCGCAGTACCGTTGGCGTGGCACGACTAGCTCGGCTGAGCACGATTCGACCTAAAACGGCTGCGATCGCGGCAGCAGCAGAGCAAAGGTGCCACCCCTCCAGCAGTCCGAGGCTGTACAGCCTGTTGCTTCCTGCCGGCGTCTTCCTTCCGATGATTCATTGGCTGACGCCGCACCGCCGACCCCTCGGGCCCTTGGGACGGCAGTAAGAGTGAAAAACGGAGTGTGCGGACCGCGCGCGATTTTGGGGGAATCTTGGTGTTCATGTTCTTGGGATTTCGTCGAGGGCGCTTGGCGGATTGCGGCTCTGCTCTTGGGCATCTCTGGGCTCTCCTGGCAACACTTTTGAAGCCTCTTGGGAGCCGTGTTGAGGCCTCTAGGGGTCTCTTTTGGGCCTCTCGGGGGCCTCGTGGGAGCCTCCTGGGGGCCTCTTGGCGCCTCCTCAGTTTTTTTTCGGGGCCGAGTGCTCGAAATTTCCACCTGGGTTTCCCCCCTGGGCCTCCTTTTGGGGCCGTCCTGGGGCCCTCCTGGGCCGTTTTGGAGGCTTCTGGGGCCGTCTTAGGACCCCCTTGGGCTGTCTTGGAGCCCTCTTGGGGGCCTCTTGGGATGTCTTGGGTCGATCTTGATGGCATCCTGGGCCGTTGTGGGCCTCGTGAAAGTCCAAGACGCGAATGTGCTAAAAATCTACGTTTTCCCTAGGGAATGGGAAGATTGTTGCTTCTGGAGGGCCTCGTGGGACGCCTCTTGGTGGCTTCTTGGGGCGTCTTGGGGGCCCCTGGGGCCGTCTGGAGGCAATCTTGGGCGTCTTGGAGCGATCTTTCGGCGACTCGTAGCCCTCTCGGACCGGGGCCTTTTGGGGCCCTCTTGGCCCGTTTTGGGGCCCCCTGGGGTTCCAAGGGTGCGGCCAGCCCTTTTGCCCCCCACCCCCCCCCTCCAAACCAGCCGGACCGGGCTTCCGGGGGAGGGGTTTGGGGAGGGGGAAGCATCTCACACGCCCTGACCCCAAGGGGTCGGCGGATACACGATTCTTCTCAATACCCGAGCGCGTCTCCCCCGTTTCGGCTCCAGACACCGCGCATCGCTGCCGGGCCCCAGGACCATCAGCAACGCATCGGAGATGCCAGTCCACTTCGAGGGAAGGGGCCGGGAGCTCTGGGGTCGCAGACTGAAAGCGTCAGCTCGGCGAATGTCTGGGTCCCCCCCCCCACCGCTGTGTCCCCCCCTCGCCTCCCGTGCGCGGGGCGAGGACAAGACCGCCATGGGCAACGTGCGGAACCTGCTCCGGTGGCTCCTCTTCGGCGTGCCGCCAAGCAAGGCGCGCGCGTGCGCGTGCTTGCACCTGGGCGCCTCGCGGGGGAGGGGGCCGAGGGCCGAGGCTCCTGATCACTGAGGGTAGGGTGACCCCTAGCCCCAAGAGCACGATGAGGACGTAGCCTCACTGAGGTCCCCGCCTTCGCATTGGGGATAATGAATCCTTCTGGGCGGCTTCGGTTATATACACCGTCAGAAACGATCCCCTATCTCTATAATGTTCCTGGCCCTCCTCATTTAGGCACCCTCCCGAAGGGGTAGGGGTCCTCTTTTGGTCGCCCATCTGAGTTCAGGAGTGAAGTCGGACCTGTCCCTTTACAGGATGAATAGTCCAAAATAGTCAAAAAATAGTTTGGGGACTTTTTTTAGTTTTTTTTTGACCATTTTGGAACATGTTTGGAGTAGTTCTAACTCTTCGTCGAAGCTGCCCCTGTAGGGGGACACGCCCGACTTAATTCAGGAGCAGGAGCAGGAGCAGGAGGAGGAGGAAGAGGAGGAGGAGGAGGAGGAGGAGGAAGAGGAGGAGGAGGAGGAGGAGGAGGAGGAGGAGTTCAGCAGGCGCAGGCCTGGAGTCGAGGGCGCGTGGATCCGCGGCGGGCCCCGTTCCCGGACCGATGCGGGGCGCGCCCCGTCGCCGAGAAGCGGGCGGCTCTGGCCGCTCCAGGCCTCCAGGGGGGGGGGGGGGCGCCTCGCTCCGCGGGCCCCGCAGCCCACGCGCCGGGCCCCCAGGGGGTCCGTGATCCGGCGGCGAGCGGAGGGGGGGAGGTGAGAAGGAGGAGGCCTTCTCAGGAGGCCGCGGGGCTTCTCGGAGGTCCTCGCGCCTTCTCAGGAGTGTCGTGCGTCTTCGGGGGCAGGCTCAGAAGACTTCTCAGAGGGCCGGGGGTCCGTGATCCGGCGGCGAGCGAGGGGGGGAGGTGACAAGGAGGAGGAGGAGGCCTTCTCAGGAGGCCGGGGGTGGACAGAACTCCCAACAGCGACGCGTCGATTGGTGAATTGTCCGTTCGTTTTCGGTCCTCGAGATGGCGCCGTGGCCGTTATTTTCCAGGCTTGCGCCCGCCAGGTTTGGGCCTCAGGTCGTTTTCAATAAACCACGTTTTACTAAAGGGGGGTCTGTCCATCCCCGAAGATGGCCGCGGGACTTCTCGGAAGTCCTCGCGCCTTCTCAGGAGTGTCGTGCGTCTTCGGGGGCAGGCTCAGAAAACTTCTCAGAAGGCGGGGGGTCCGTAATCAGAGTCAGGAGGGCCGAACGGGCATTCTCTGTCCCTGTGCGCGCGTGGCCAGAGGAGGCGGTGCGCGGGGAGGGCGCGCGGGGAGGGCGCGCCGGGAGGGCGCGCCGGGAGGGCGCGCCGGGGCGCGCGGGGAGGGCGCGCGGGGAGGGCGCGCGGGGAGGGCGCGCGGGGAGGGCGCGCGAGGAGGGCGCGCCGGGAGGGCGCGTCGGGAGGGCGCGCCGGGGGAGCGCGCGTGGAGGTCGCCTTCCGCCTTTCTTCCGTGGCCGTCTCGGCCCGAGCATGGCACCGAAGGCGCGCGCGAAACCCAAAGTCCAGCGCCTCGTGCGCCATGGCGTCCCGCGCGCGCCCAGTGGCTCCCAGTCTGGCTTGCGAGCTGCCACCGCTGCGCGTCGCGAGGTTCATCATGACGGAACGGGGGCCTCAAGGAAAAATGTCCCCCATTTCTATCGCCGCTTTCGCCTTCCAGGGCTTCCCCGCGCGCCCTCGGGGTTTCAAAAAACGACCTTGGGAGATTCTGGGGTGCAGGACCCGTTTCCTTGAGGACCTGTTTCGTTCATGCTCTGAGGCTCTCTTGGCACGGCCAGGTGTTTGGCACGAGTGCCCAAACTGCACGGCTGCCGTGCGCGTGGCTGCCGACGTCGCGCCGACCAGTTGCATTTCTTGCCCGGTGCGCTCTGTGCGGGTGAACGCTGGCGTTCCGGTGGCGTGCGACTTCAAAACCGAAGCCCTGGCTTGGCGACTGCGTGCTGTTGTTCCAGACGACCGCGCGCAAGCGCGCACTTCGGCGGTCTGGGAGTGCATCGTCGAGTTCGAGACCAAGCACTTGGCGGGCCAGCAGATCCCAGGGGGCTTCTGGACTGCCGTGCGTGGAGAGGCGCGCCGGCGCGTTCCCCTCGGTGGGCCGTTGCCCGAACCGGCCGCTGCAGCCCAGCCCTTGCCTTGAAAAAGTCGCCGAAGTCGATTCCGCCACTCCCCCATGTTCATTTCCACCCTCTCCTTCCGGCCCCTCCTTACTCTTATCCGCAATTGCGGGGTGCTACGTATTATGCAGCGGCGAAGCGTCCTGGCGTGCCTGTAGTCCTGCCAAGCAGTGTTCTAAGAACCTTTCTTGTGATTCCCACGAACTGTTATCAGATCATTTCTGGCTGGGGCTGTCTTGTTTTATCACATCGGGCTTGTGTTCTAAGAACATTGTCTTGTTCTTGGAACAGCTCTGGGTTCGAAGAACATCTCGCGGTAAGACTATAGGAATGCCGGGACGGTCGGTCCCTGCTCGATCATCCCCGTCACCCGTGCGCGCGCGACGGAGTGGCAAGGGCTCGGGCGCTGCCAGAGGTGGCCCGCCCGAAGGGGGCCCCGAGGCCCCCCCCCCCAGCCTCGGGGCCTGCAGGAGGATCAGGAGGAGGAGGAGGAAGAGGAGGGGGGGGAGGAACAGGAGGAGGGAGGAGGTGGAGGAGGAGGAGGAGGAGGAGGAGGAGGAGGAGGCCCCTCCCCCACCCCTCCGGGCCTCGCGCGCGCCCCCCCACGAGGCACCCATGGGGCCTCCAGGTCTGGACGAGCAGCCGGGGCCGCGGGGCTCGCGCTGCGTGCTCCCAAAGGGGGCTGTCTGGAGCGACGGATGCTCCTCGAGGCCCACCCCTCTGCCCCTGAATTGCCCCCCATTGCGCCCCCCCCCCCCGACTCTCGCGGTGCTGGCGCACATCGCCGGGACGGCCGCGGGGTGGATTGCGGTTGCGGGCGTCGCCGCCGCTTGTAAGTGTGAGCGTTTTCTCTCTTTCTCTCTCTCTCTCTCTCTTTGGTTTGTTCTCTCTCTCTCTCTCTCTCCCTCTGTCTGTCTAGATGCCTCTGTCTGCTTCTCTCTCTCTCTCTCTCCCTCTTTGTCTCTCTCTCTCTCTCTGTCTCTCTCTCTATGCCTGTATGTCTCTCTCTCTCTCTCTCTCTTTATCTGTCCTTCTCTCCCTCTGTCGATATTTCTCTCTCTCTCTCTCCCGTTCTCTTGTTCTCTCCCCCGCTCTCCCCTCCACTCGGTGGGCGAACAGCGGGACGCCATGACCTGGTCCGACGTAAGGGGGACGCATGGACCGGACCTCTTGGCTGCTTTGGTACATGTGGCTGGGAAGCACGCTTCATGTTGTCGCGCTTTTCATCTGATTCGCCATGTCATTACGTCTTCGACGAGAAACCCATTGTTGAACGCAGAATCATTGCCTGCAAAACCCCGACAGTTCCACGAACTGCGGTTTTTCGCCCCAAGACAGGCGCCCTACCAGTCGTCTGTGATTTGGGCTTTGTGGTCCTCTGCGGCATCCCAGGAGATCCACTCCTGGCTGCTTCTCCTCGTCGTCCAGCGGACGACCGCTCGCGAAGTCTGAGGACGCGAACGCTGGCCGTGCGCACTCGAGCGAGGCGAGACGCGACTGGCCGTGGCCTAATTCGTGATACTTGTTGGTGCGTTGTGCCTCGGAGGCCTAAGGGCAAGCAAGCACGCCAATATTCCCCCCATTCCTCCCCCCTGCTTCCATGGAGTCGTCGCCCTCCGGCTCCTCTCCTCCATGCGGGACTCGGAGAAGCGGAGGAGGAGGAGGAGGAGGAGGAGGAGGAGGAGAGCCAAGCTCGAGAAGGCAGAGAGGGCGCAGGGAAGGTGCGGGATGTGGGCGGCGCCGCGCTCACTGCCGCGCCCACTGCCGCACCACGCGCACGAGGCGGGCAGGGGACGCCCATGGCGCAGGCCGCCCCGCCGCCTCGGGGGCCGCCGGCATGGTGTGGGACTGCCTGTCTGGCATGTTCGGCAGGCGCGGAGGCGCGCGGTGCTCGGGCGCTCGGGGATCCCTGACTTCGGATCCGCCCTACTTTGGGGAAATTCGTAAGTAGGGCTTGGAATTTCCGCCTTACTTTTCAAGCCCCGCTGATGCCAATTTCCGCCCTACTTTTCTGTTGCTGTTTCTGTGGATGTTCGCCCCGTTTTATGTTGGGTGCAGCAATTACCGCCCTACTTTTTCGGCTCCTTATAGGTGGATATCCGACGCAATTTTAAGTTGGGAAAAAAGCCGAAGTTGGGCGGATCTGGAGTCAGGGATAGGGGAACAACAAGTGGCATAAACATAAAAACTCGGAGGTCCGCGCGGAATTCTCTGATCGGCGCTGGGGCCCCCCGGCGGCGCATCCGGCGCCGCCCCTGGCGCGCTCCGCGCGCCAGGGAGGTGGGTCCAGCGCCGATCCGAGAAGTTCGCGCGGACCTCCGAGTTTTTATGTTCATGTCACTTGTTGTTCCCCTGGGGGAGGGCCTCGAGTGAGTATGCATGGTGCCGCGCCCCTTCCCCCCTCTTCCTCCTTGCCTCGACGAAGACAGAAGCGGTGTAAACATACACGTTCGAAGGTCCGCGCCCGCCCGTGGCGCGCTCTAGAGCGACCCGCACGACCTTCTCTGCCCCGTCTCCCGTGGGCTCCCCCGGAGCCGTCCGCTCGCAGCCTCTCCCTCGTAGCCGGGTGCCCGAGAGCAGCCCAGCGGCTGCCCAGCCTCTGCGCGTGCGGGGGGGCCTGCCTCCCGGCCCCCCTGGTCATATTGTGGACGCTCGGGCGTCATCGCCACGGGCTCATCTGTCACCACCCACCAAACCACCCCAACCCAACCCGAAGGCTCAAATTTACCCTACATTTCCAGTGTGGGGGGGGGTCGGGAAACATCGAAGAAACATATATGGAACCCTTGCCCCCCCCAACCCGAAATTCGAGTCTTCGGGTTGGGTTGGGGTGGTCTGGTAGGTAGTCAATCTGGGAACGATGCCAGTGCGAGCTTCCTTGGGAAGGGACTCGTGGCGGCGCTCAGTGGAGCATCGAGGGGTGCAGCCGCCAAGCCGAACCTCGGGATCGGCCTGGGCAGACCCGTGAGCGAGCCACGTGTGCTATACGTGTAGTTGCGTGGCGCTTTGGAAGGAGGATGAGAATGAGAAGGAAGAAGATACTGGATGAGGAAGAAGAAGGAAAGGATGAAAAGGGGGAAGGAAGAAGAAGCAGAACAGGAGGAGGAGTAGGAGGAGGAGGAGGCGAGAGGAGAGAGGAGGGGGAGGAGGGGGCGGAAAGATATATATATATATGTATATATGAGGGGACAATGTCGAGCAGGAGGAAGATGAATTTGACGAAACACCTTCCCTCTAAACTATTGGTTATCGTCAGGTGGGAGGAGGGAATGGGGGAGTTGAACAGCGACGATGCCGACAGGAGTCGACCATAAATGGTTTCGCGAATATTTCGCTCTGGGAGCACCTTGGAGCCATCTTGGGGCTCTCTTGGGCTCATGTTGGGAGCTTGTGCTGCTCTATTGTGGCCCTATTGGTGGTCTCCGGGGCCCTCTTGAAGCCATCCTGGAGCGGCTCCCTGGCCACTTGGAGTAGTCTTAGGCGTCTTGGGGCAGTCTAGAGGCTCGTGACAGCATGCTGGCGGTCATAGTTGGATAATGTTGCGCCCATCGTGGAGGTCATCTTGGGATGCATTGGGCCATCTTGGAGACATTCTGGGCCGCCTTGAACGCTCAATTGCGTCGCGGGCAGTGGGGTGGTGATGGTAGTCCAGACCCAGAGAAGGGGGACACCAGTTCTCGAAATGCAGAAGGGGGGCTTGGAAGAACTGACTCGCTGAACCAGGGGCTGCCGTGAGATTATGTCCGGGCATTTGAAGCCCTCTTGAGGGCCTTCTGGGGAACTCTCGGTCGTCTCAGGGCGCTCTTAGGCTGTTTGGTGCCTTCGGAGGACGTCTTGGGGGGCTTGTCTAGGCCGCTGCCGTCTGGGGTACCTCCTGGGGCCCCTTCGGGCCGTCTTGGGGCACTTTGGGGTCGTCTGGGGGTCCTCTTGACCTGTCTTGAGGCTGTCTTGGGGTCTTGGGAGCCTCTTGGGCTCTCTTGAGGCGATCTTTGGGGGCCTCGTCGGGAGTGCGACGCCGAGAAGTCAGAACGTCGAGAACGTGCAAACCGTTGAACAACCTGATGGGAACCAACGATTTCTCTTTTTGGAGGCCCTCCTAGGGGTCGTCGTGAAGGCTTCTTGGGTAATATTGGAGGTCTGTTGGGTCATCTTAAAGCCCTCCGGGGATATCTTTGCACCCTACTGGGCAGCACTGGAGCCAGTCAGGGGTCCTTCGTAGACCATCTTGGAGGCCATGTTGAATGACGAGCCCGCGGAGTGATTGCTGGGGGCGTCTGGCAGGCTTTCTCTGGGGGGGGAGGCGGGGCTGGGTGGACGGTCGGTCGGATCAATCCAGTGCGAGATGATACCGGCAGACGTGAGAGCTAATAAGCATTAGGGCACGGGCATTGCCAGAGAGCTCTGGGCTCATGAGGGCTCCTTCGGGCCTCTTGGGGCCGCGTTGGGGACATGTCTGGGCCTTGGTTTGTATCTGTGTGCGGTCTGTTACTGGTGCCTGGGCGTACTGCAGCCCGCCTGGGACGGTGTTCGGCAGCCCTGGAGCCGTGAAGGGGGTCGAATTAGGAGAGCGAGGGGGGACCGTGTGTCCGAGGAGGGGCACGGGGGGTCGTTTTCAGCATCTGCTCGTGCCCCATGGGACGGTCAGGAAGGGCACGCGGCATGCTGCTATATGCTCGAGGCGTGATGGCAGATCTGGCACATATCCATTATTCAGCAGCCAGTGTACTACAGAGCACGTCCCACTTGACACTTCCCGCGCCTCCTCCCCTTGCGACCCTCCTCATTCGGCCGTCCACCCTTCCCCATACTGTAGTAAAGCTGAGTGTGTGCGCGACTTCCCTGACCGATTGATGAACTGCTCATGTCCGTGATTGTGTAAGTACATGGAAGCTCACCACATATCCGGATTGTTTATGTTTCGCATGCTTAGTTCTGCGTTCAAGGAAGGAGTCAGACCGCCGACATGCGGAGAGCAGAGATCCGGTCCCCGTTTTGAGATTGTTGGTTAGACAGTCGCGCATGATACGCCGATAACCAGCCGATACTGAAAGTGCGTAGCCGCGCAGGAGAAGGATTGCTGCAATTGCCAGGGTGCCGCGCAACAAGTATTCTCTGCACGATAGAGCGAAACACACATCAGCGCTCACCATGTCTGAAAGTTGCAAAAATCGTACATGACATGGGCAGTCATTCTCCCTCGCGCGAAGAGGACCTCCTTTGCAGATTGGCACATGTTGTTCGTACTGAGTCGGGGTACAGACACAAACGTCAGGGTGAGTTCGCGTGAGAGACATACACAGTGATGTATACATGCATTGCTGACGGCAGTGGGAACGTGGTGAAGTACCTCGAGTTATACATCGCAGGAGAGAGAGAGAGAGAGAGAGATTTAGATATAATATCAAGAACAGCAGCAGCAGTAGCAACAACAACAGCAACAACGAGGACAATATCAACAACGCACAACATGAGGGATGGAGAAGGGCTTTTGATCCTCGGCCCCCCGCGTTCTCCGCCCCAGACGGGAACGAAGAGCGGCCGAATGGCATGCCGCGGAGCTTCGAGGAGCTGAAGTCTCTGAGATCGGCTCAGGACCTCCTTTCCTCCCACCCCTTCGCCACCCTCCCCCCCTTTTCCTCTCATCCTCCTGCCCCCTCCTGCTTCCCTCCTCTTCCTCCTCTTCCTCCCCGCGCCTCTCCTGGGATCTCTTCCGGAGACCCCAAGGAGGCCGCCTGCGACCGTGCGGCGCAGCGCGAGCCTCTGTGTTGGCCCAGGAGTCCGTCGGCCCCGAGCAGGAGTCTGTCGGCCCTGCCGGTCCACGGGGCTCGGCACGCTGAGAGCAGAGCGGGCCCACCCCACGGGCCGAACAAGAGGGGGCTCCTGTGGTGCTGTGTGTGCGCGTCCCCCGCGGTCTGCGGGCGGCAGCTCCCGATCCAGGCTCCTCCTCCTCGTCCTCCTCCTCCCCCTCCGCCTCGTTCTGCACCTGCTCATGCTCCTACTTCTTTCTCCGCCTCCTCCTCCTCCGCCTCCTCCTCCTCTCCCTGCTCGTCCCGAGGGGATCGCGCAAGGCCGCGGCGCTGCAGAGGGAGGGGGGGAGAAGAGCGTTGGGGCGTTACGGCCATGGACCGACGCTTCTCGCTTCCAGCGGCCCAGCGATTTGAGAGCCGGGCTCCGGAAATAAGAAATACGCTTTGAGACATCAAGAGCTGGGCCTCGCGATCTCGGCGCCTCTCGGCACGGCAGCATTCAACCGCCTCACGAGGGCCAACAAACCCGCGCAATTGTGCCACTCGATACATCTCAGGAGCCTCGGGGGTATCCAACCCATACACAGTAAACGCCGCAGGGTCAGCGCTCCGCTACGAGATTCGCAAGGGGAACAGGCTCCCTTCCCACATAGCTTGGACTTCGAACGACGGCTCCGACAGATCGCCGAGCTTCCAGGGGGGGTGGGGGCTATCCGTCGAATTGAGGTGAAGGCCTCGTCTCATACTTGACCTCCGGATGGCTAGACCGCCATGCTCGGGCCCCAGACAAGGCCCAGCGAGGCCCTTACCAGACTTGCGACTGTGCTGCACACTCGCGCCACACGAGATACAACAGCACGGGAATGAAGGTTGCAGAATCCATGGGAATGACGAATGCTCCGAGGACTTGATCGTCCCACGCATCTCCTCGATGGGGCCGAGGGATGTTCCGGAGGACGCAGCATCGAGCGGCTTGCCTCCCGTGTACGTTGCCGAGGGAACAGCACCGGCGATTTGGTTCGACGTGATGACCATCTCGAGCTCCGATAGTGTCTGCCGGCGTTGCTTCTGATACTCCTGTTTCTGATACAACTCCGTCTGCTTGGCCGCCAGCGCTTCTCGCACTGGCTCCACGCGCTCAGAAGCCTTCTCGAACTTCCTCTCCTTCTTGATCCTCCGTGGACGTAGATCGTGTAGCGACTTGGATGACAGCTCAGCCTTCGCAGGCAGCATCTCCTGATCGGGCTGTGGTTTCTCAACGAGAGGCTCCGTGACCGCCTTGGCCTGCTCCACCGACACGCCGTGCTTTCCAGGATTCGCGAGCAGCTTCTGATGCAGCTCCTGCTTGGCCTGCAGCAGCGCCTCCTTCTTGTTCGCCTCCGCGGCGCTGGTGGACTGAGCGGGCCCTTTGCTCCAACTCCCGCAAGGCCATTTCGGATACGACGTGGACGGCTCACGCACAGCGATTGCATCCTGGACCCAGGGCGGCCCTTCTCTGCCACACTGCTGGCACGCCGCACGCCAGATTCTGTTCTGGGCAGCGGAGGCGGAGCGCTGTCGCGGAGCGGCGGCCTGCTGGTGCCGTGCTCTGTGCTCGTGACGGCAACACCACTTCCAAGAGCGCTGCCACAAAGGTGTGCTACCTGGAAGTGGCTGAAGGGGGGGGAGAAGGGGGAGGAGGAGGAGGAGGAGGAGGAGGAGGAGGAGGAGGAGGAGGAGGAGGAGGAGCAGGAGGAGCAGGAGCAGGAGCAGGAGCAGGAGCAGGAGGAGGAGGAGGAGGAGGAGGAGGAGCGGGCTATCCTCAAGCTCTGAGGTCGTCGCAGTTTTTCGATGCCACGCTTCGGTGCAATCGAGTTTGTGATGGCGTCGTGGCAATCACGTGCTGCTTGTGGCAGCCCCGCCCTACTTGTGCCTTTTCTCCGGCTGTCCACGGCAAGTTCCGCCATCTGTGTGGAGACGCTTCGAGCACCGCCGAGAGGGCCGTGACATGCGACACCTTATGCATCGATTCTTTGAGGGGCTCGCATTGCGTCTGCCTGAGCCGTCTTGCATCGTCTTGCGTGGGTTTTTTGTTAGGCCCATGTGGGCCCGTCTTGGAGCGTCTTGAGATCCTCTTGGGCCGTCTTGGGCTCCCCTTGGGCGGGCCATTTCGGACCCCTCCTGGCCGTATGTGGGGTGTTGGTGTTGGGGCTCGTTTGAATTCTCTTGGTGCCCTCTTGGGCTTTATTTGGGCTCTCTTCGGGCTGTCCTGGGCCACCTGGGGTCTTCGTGGGACCTTCGTAGGGGTGCTGTTGAACCATCTTCAGCCGAGAGGCCCCGGAACACCCAAAATGTTGTCTTTCTTGGAGTCCTTTTTGGTTTTCTTTTCGTTGTATCGGAAGCCTCTTGGAGCCCCTGTGGCGACTATTCGGGGCATTTTGTAGCGCTTGATGCAATGTGTGTCTCGTGGCAGCCGTGCTGGCCTTCCTGGGAGTATCGGGGGGCATATGGTAGCTCTTGGTGCGATGTTTGCTTATCGTGGCAGCCTTGGTGCCCTTCGAGAAGTATTGCAAGCTTTGTTGGAGAGTTCTGGAGAGCCCCAGGGAGGCGCTGGGTCGCCGAGTGAGCCTCGGGAGGGAAGGGCGGTGCGTGCGATTGCATGTGGCGAGGGGGTGCGGGGGGGCATTGAGAAAGCTCACGTAACCTGTACCAGACCGCACGTGACATCGTACCACGCTCCAACGTGCCAGGGTGCACGGTGGCAGATGTTGCAGTTTTGCCGTTCGGGGTGATTTCGCGATTGTTCGGGGCGGAAGCAGCCAAGAGGAGGCCGACGAAAAAAGGAGGCCAAGGAGGAATCACCCCAGAGTGGCACCTGCTGCAACCGCTGTATCGGTGAGCAAGGAAAACGCGAGCGTGCAGCATGTTGGCTCCTAAGCACCTGCTGCAACGGGCTGCATCTGTCAACACAGAAAGAGACGTCTGCGACCACGCCGACGTCCTGGGATCGCCCAGATGTCCTGGAAGGTCACCGGAGGCATCTGGGGGCCCCGAAGGGCCAGGAACATTGCCGTCCAGAAGCGCACAAGCAGCTCACCCCTCGATCGTGGAGGGTCAAGGGCAGAGCTTTTGGCTCCGTCTTCCTCCGCCGCCGCACCCCTCCCAGACGTCCAGCGGCGAGCGGCTGAAGGAGTTCTGGCGGCACTTCGCGCGGCTGGACCTGCAGCCGCTGAGGAGCCCTGCGCCCTTTGCCCCCGCCACGGACGGCCTGCAGGCCGCTGGCGGCAGGAGGGGGACGACGAGCAGGGGGATAGGAGGGGGGCGGGGGAGGCAGGGCCCTCCTCGATCCGATCGATCCTGCTCGATGTCGATGCCGACCAGCTCGATCCGATGCGATCCCGATGTTCTGACGATCCGATGCGGCCCGGCGCTCGCATGACGTCGCTGTGCACCCTGGCGCGGCCGATTCCATTCGATTCTGGCTCTGCCGAGGCAGCTTGATCCCACGCGCGTTCGGACCCGATTCGATTTTCCGGTTCGATGATGGCAGGTCCCGCCCGTGTTCAGGTTTCTTGTGCTCACAGCACGCCACGGTTCTGTCACTGCTCTCTCTCTCTCTCTCTCTCTGCCTCCGCTGCATTGTATTATTGTCGTTGTTTTTCGTTGCCAGGGTCCGCTGCAGTCGTTGAGACGTCTTGAGAGGGAAGGTGGGGAGGGGATTGGAAGGCGAAGGTGGGGAGGAAACGGAGGAGAGGTGGTCGGCGGGGATGGGGATGTGGCAGAGGGGGACCAGGGGGAGTGAAGCGGCGAGGGGCAATTGGCAGGGTCAAGGGCGGTGTTCTATTTCGTGAGCCGACCCCCTCCCAATCTGGCAGGATTGGCTGCTGCAGCGTATACGGCGGCTGCAGCTCGTACGAGCTTAGAGAAGTTTGCGAGCGCTTGGAGAGTGCCACTCAGCCCTTCGTCCTCGCGCACCAGCTGATGATGAGTGATGCGTGGGAGAAGGAGACTCTCCTCAATTTGTTTTGGGCCAGGGGGCTGGATGAGAGGAGAAAGGGTATGGAAAGGAGTTGCCTGCCGAAGCGTCGTCGAAAGCCGCGGGATCGTGTTTGGTGGGCGCTAATACGTGCCTGCCTTCCTTCATTAGGTGCGGTACATGCCGCGGATGGGGCTTGGAAAGTGAGCGGACGGGCATGCGCACTGGGAACCCGACGATATTCGGTGCACACCGCGATAGGAAAAGTCGCAGTGGGGGAAGATGGGGTCACCGCGCGAATTAGCGGGAGGGGGCGGAACAAGCATCTCATTCCTCCTCCTCTTCCTCTCCTCCTCGTCCTTCTCCTCCTCCCCCTCCTCCTCCTCCTCCTCCTCCTCCACCTCCTCCTCCACCTCCTCCTCACCCCCCTGCCGCCCTCCTCCCGGTATATGAGCTCCTCCCCCCGCTATCAGTATCGTTCGGATTTGATCTGGTGGTCCCCCTCCTCCCCTCCCCCCCCCTGTCGCTATTCCCCCTCGCTCCTCCCTCCTCCTCCATCGCTGCCCCCGCCTTCCTTCCTAGCCCCCTCCCCCTCTCCTTACTACCCCCTCCCCTCCTCCCCCGTCTCCTTCTCCCCCTCCCCCTCCGGGCGCGGTTGCGGGCGGCCTCCTCGCAGCTCCTCGCAGCTCTGGCGAGGGGCACGCTGCCCTCGGGTGCCCTCCCGCTCCCTGGGGCCTTCGAGTCGCAGGCGGAGTCGCCCGTCGGGTTCGGGCGCTGGCTCATCGCGGTCGCAGACGGTGCCAGCGCGCATCGGTTCGATGCGAGCCGCTCGGCGTGGGCGCGGGCTTCTCTGGGTCCCCCACCCCAGCGGTCCACCTGGGCGGTGCTCGCGGAGCTGGGGCTGCTGTGCTCGCTGGGTCTGGGGCGGGCAGCTCGGAGGGTCGCCCCGCGAAGGGGCGGGTGGCGGGGCGGCTCCCCGACGGGTCGCCGGAGCGGCGTCGCCCACCGCGCGTGCTCGCACGAGGGCTGGGCGCCGGCGACGCCTCGGCCCGGGGCCCGGGCCCTGCTCGGTCCTGCTGGAAGAGAGGCGCCTGCCTGGCGGGCCAGCTGGAAGCGCCTGCCTCCCAGCTGGGGCGCAGGACCAGCACAGCGGGCCCCGCCCTGGTGTCGCAGTGGTGCCGCCGCGACCCATTGCAGGACCTCGCCGCGCACATCGGGTCGATTCTCTTGCCCGAGCGTCGACCTGGGCATCTCGGCAGCAGTGCATCCTGCGCGATGTGCCCGTTCATGTGTCGCAGCCCCACCTTTAAAGCCTTTCTTTCCGAGGCGTGATAATGATATGCTCCAGGATCTTCCGAAATTCCTAGATGTCCTTCCGGCCCACGCGGGCTGCAGAAACGAGGGCCGCTAGATGTTTTGGTAATCTTAGAACGTATCCTGAGCCAGTCCACTCATCGCATCAACCTCGTCCTAAAAGTCGAGCATCTGATCAAGAAACCACCTCCCGAAAGGATGGGCCGGCGTGTGTTGGCCGTCTTGCTGGGAAGCTGGGCCGGCTTCTCGAGCGCGTTCGCCCCTCGTGCGCTGCCAGCTGAGACTGGCCCAGGTTTGCGAAAAGAGCCCTCTGGGGAGGTGGCCCAGGTTTTCGAAAACTGACCTTTCGCTGGAGTGACCTTTGGCGCGGGCACCATGGGGTTCCCAAATCCCCGAACGCGATGCGATATAGTGGCGCCTGGCGCGCCCGTGTTTGGCCCCCCCGGCGGCCCCCCAAAAACCGCGCACCAAAGGTCCAGTTAGAAAATGTGCAGAAATAGCAGACAACTATTTGTTTAATCGTTCTCTCCCATTTCTTATTAATCGTCATCCCGCATTACCCAGGGCCACTCCTGCGTGTAGCCGATCCCCAACTGCCCAGGTTTCTTGACCTTGCTTCTGGCTGCATCTGCGTGCCGTCCCCCTGTGCTCGGAGGGCCCCCCGGAGGCGCGGCTCCTGGCGAGGCGCGCGGCGCGGGCGCCTTGCCGGGCCGAGGGAGGCGCGCGCGCGGCCTCCTGCCAGCGGGCGTCGGGGAGGCGCCTGGCACTGGAGCCGTGGCTCGGCCGCAGCGTTGGCACTGCAGCAGTGGTGTGCCGCAGAAAGGAAGTGTCCGTCGGGTCTGCGGCAGCAATCTGGGCAGAACGTCCGCACACCGGCGATGCTTCGACGCAGGTGTGGTTGCCCCGGGGCGTGCAGGAGCAGGGGCCCGAGTGCTGGGCACGGGGGCCGCGCCGAGACAGAAGCTGGTGCCCGGCTTCCCTCCCTGAGTGGCTCCTTCCCCTCCACGGGACGGGGCCAGGACCGCGCCGAGGCAGAGGTCGGTGCCCTGCTCCCTGGGTGACGCCTTACCCCCTCCGTCCTCCGAGGTCTCGCAGCTGCGCCCTGCGCAGGCACGAGGCGGCGGTGGGACCTCGCCGAGCGACGACGGCGGCGGCGGCGGCGGCAGTCCTGGAGACCCAACGACGCGGAAAGAGATGCGGCGGCGTGAAACGTCACGGCTGGAACCCCAGACCCAGTCGATTTGCGGCAGTTTTGGGAGGCTGGGCGCATGGTGAGGGTCCCGGGGCTCTCGCGACATCGCCCGGGCTCGGAGAGGACTGCGAGGCCGGGCTCCCCTGAAGGTGGGCCGCAGCTCCTCTGGCCGCAGGCAGGCCCCGCGCGCGCCCGCTGCAGTTCGGCGCCGTCGCCGGGCCGCGGCCGCGGCAGCGATGGCCGCCGCCGCGGCGGCGGTGGGGCGCTCCGCGCGGAGCCGCAGCGGCCGCCGGGCGCGGCCTGCGCGGTGCCTCGCGGCGGCCTTGCTGGCGCTGGCGGGCTGCGCCCTCCTCTCGGGGGGGCGTGAGAGTGGCCTTTTCGCCAGAGTGACCTCTGTCGGCGACTGCAGAGGGTAGGGTTACGCCAGGGTGTGGCCTGCGATCGGCACCGGTGGGGCCTCGAGGGGTACGGCAGCGTTCTCATCGGGCCTCCCCGGGGCGCGGTGGAGAGCTCTATCGAGGTCCCCGCTCCCCCGCCCCTCAGGGCCGGCCCCCCAGGGTGCGGGTTGCAAGCTGCGCCCTCTGCAAGTCGGGCCGGACGAAAGGGGGGATTTGGAAAGGGGGGGTTACGAAATTTGCTGCATGCAGCTGGTTTCGGCCTCACCGAAGGGCCCATTCCTCGATGCATAGCCGCCTCTGGCGCCGGGAGGCGCCTGGAAAGTCAGCTACGTGAGCTGATTCTCAAACCCCCCCTTTGCTATCCCCGACCCGAGCAAGCCACACCTTTCGGAGTCGCTGGCGTTGGTGCAGCGCGTGCGGTGCAGTGAGCCGGCGGGCGCCGGCGCGCAGGCTCAGCACTGAGCGGGGCCTAAGAGACGGGCTCGGCATCGCTCGGGCGTGCGAATTTTTCCTTCGGCGAGGACCATCGAGGAGCATCCTTGATCATCTGGCGAAAAACCCACGCACGAAACCAAAAAAAACAGGGAAGGGACGTCCGAGCGACGGCAAGAGACGGGGGTCAATGCAAACGGGGGTCAGCCAGGGCACCGGATCTCCTGCAGGGATCCTGCGAAGACCCCCTCCGGCTGGCCCGGGTCAGCGAGCCGCGAGGCGGCCGCGCATAGTGGCTGATCCGGGTTTGCGAAGACCTGCGTTGCAGTTTTCTCTCCTGCATTGCAGTTTTTTGGTTTCCTGCTGACCCGGGTCTGGATTGATCCGGGCCACCAGATCCCCGAACTGAGCTGAGCTGGAAATCCACACGGGGGTCCCCACCGCACCGCCCCGCGCGCGCTTGGACCTGGGGTCCCCGTGGGCCCCCGGACGCCGCGCTCCACAGGTCCCTCTTGCCTACCGTCGGGGCGCTGAAGAAGGAGCCCTTTTCGATGGGGAGGAGCTCCGTGCTCCTTCCTCGCTTCACATCTTGCCGTATGCTGTGCGCAGGCTCCCGATGGGAAACATCGAAGCTTCACCTGTGGAGAAAAGGGGCCTCGTTCCTTACTCGGCGCTCCTTAGCTCAGCGCCCCGACGGCATGACTCTAACACTCTTGCGCCCCGCCGATCCTCGGCGGCGCGCGGGCCTTCGTGCTCCCGGCGGCGGGCCGGGCGAGGGCGGGGCGCGGGGCGGCGGCAGCGGGCGCGGGGCCCAGCAGTGATCGGTGCGATCGGGGTGGGCAAAGGGAAGGATGGCTTCGACGAGCGGCAGCGGGTCCGGTCCCTCCCGAACTCCGAGGAGGAAGATGTGGCCATAGATCAGAGCCCCGAATCATCAGGGGTAGCTCGGGTCAGGGCTAACTCGGGTTCGTTTTTCGGGATTCCGAACCCGCGTTACCCCGGACCCGACTTGCCCCGGATAATTCGGGCGTCCAGAGCACCAAATCATCAGGGGTAACTCGGGTCAGGGCTAACTCGGGTTTGTTTTTCGGGAATTCAAACCCGCGTTACCCCGGACCCGAGTTACCTCGGATAACTCGGGCGCCCAAATACACTTCGACCCCCTCGCCCATTTCCCCCTTTTTTGGGCCTCCTGGGAGGCCCTCGTCGCCACCGCTGGATTCGCTTGGAAATCCTGGTCAGACTGCACCCGGGGAGACGTCCGGGGAGTAGCGGCATCGGTACCTTTTGGGTTCCCCATGAACAGGGCTCGCTGTGGGTGCCGCCGCGGACGTGGTCCATCCGAGACGGAAGGCCGCCTGGCCAACAGCGGCCGCTGTCTGTTTTGGACGATACTTGTTGTTCGGCATCGCATCAATTTTTCTCGTACTTTACTATTTCGGGCGTCCACAATCCTCATTTGGACCCAGACCCCCTCGAGTCGTGAACAAAAAACACGGTGTTTCTCTATGTTCGGCCTCCTGAGGCGCTTACAGAAGGCCTCGGACCGTCAAAAGACGACTCGGGATGCAGAGCCTGTCCCAGGGAATAGGTCGAGACCTGCATCAACGCCTCCCAAATGGGGTCCGAGCAGATGGGGTCGGTGGGTCGCGCCGCCTCCCAAATGGGTCGCGCCGCATCCCCTTCAGGGGTCGACGTTGTGAAGCAAATCATGCCGTCGAGGGCCTGGGTTCGAATGCGGCTTGCGGAAGGATCGGAGCGGGTGCGGACAGAGTGGACACGACTGCCGACGGGCTGGCAGCAGTCCCTGCTCATATTCTGAGCAGGGCTCGCTCTCGGGGTCGCCGCGGATGTTGTCTGTCCGAGGCAAGACATCGGCTGCCCACCAGCGGCCGCTTGCGGCCTTTACACAACACGTGATGTTTGGCATCGAACATATCTGTTCGTACCCAGTCTGGGCGTGCCAAGGTTCGGCTTCACCCCAGAGGAGAAGCAGAGACCACCGCCACCGCCTCCTCGGGGGTGGCACGCCCGAGCGCTACCCAGTACCGGACGATGCTCTGGCGTGCCACCGGTCAGGGGTGGTTTCCCTCTTCGATGTACCGTTCTGTTCAAGAAGCAGCCCCCAGAAGTTCCGACGCTTTCCCCCGTGCCAGCCTTTCATTCTGAGTCGTTGTTCGACGGCCCCGGGGCCCAGCGAGGGCCCCGGGAGGCCGCAGATCACCGTCGATCTCCGAGTCGGAGCTGTCAACACGCTGGAGATCCGGGTCGTCTTCTTTTCCCCTCCGGGCACCTGGTGGTCTTTGCTCCTCCGCCTCTCCCCGGCTCACGGCCGCCGACCAGGGTCCGCCAGAGCCAGGCGCGGCGATCCGATCGGGGGCGATGCGCTGGCGGTCCGACTCTCGACTGAACGTAAGGGTGACCGTTCGCCGGAGGGACCTTTGGTGCGGGCCCCAATGGGGGGCCCCGATCGCCGAACACGATGCGATGGCAGCGTCCTGCGCGCTTGTGTGCTTGGTCCCCCCGCAGCCCCCAGAAAAAGCCGCGCACCACAGGTCACTCTCACCCAGGGTCACTCCTGCGTGTAGCCGATTCCCGACTGCCAAGTTTCCTGACCCTGCTCTCGGCTGCATCTGCGTGCCATCCCGCTGTGCTCGGAGGGCCCCCCCGGAGGCACTGCTCCTGGCGGGGCGCGAGGCGCGGGCGCCCTGCAGGGCCGATCGCCGAAAGCGATGCGATGGCAGCGTCCTGCGCGCTTGTGTGTTGGCCCCCCCGCAACCCCCCAAAAGCCGCGCACCAAAGGTCACTCTTAATGGAGGGTGACGATTAATAAATGACCTGGGGTCGTGTTCACGCGGCGGCGCCCGGGATGACGATTAGAAAAAACCGGCCGCGGATTGGACAACTATTTGTTTTCATCGTCCTCCTCCAGTCAGAAACACTTGTGCAGAGATAGCAGAAAGCTATTTTTGTGAATCGTTCCCCCCATTTTTTATGAATCGTCATCCGAGCATTTTCTTGGGGTGGAGGGCAAAGGGTGAAATCTGAAATGCCGTTTCGACGAATTTTCGCGGCTCGAATATGCAAGAGGCGAATCACAAGACGGATTGCTGTTCGAGGTGCAGAAGCCCGCATGGACTCCACCCTGAGCCCTCCACCCGACGAACGTGCTCAGGTCATCCCGCATTACCCAGGGCCACTCCTGCGTGTAACACCGGGATTCGTCTCCGGCCGAGCGGGCCTCGCGGCAGCCGGCCCAGCTCGAGGCCCGCGGGAGGCCCCCTGGTGTGTGCGGAGCGCTTGCCGCTCGCGGCCGCTCTGCGGGGGGCGGCCGCGGAGGCTCGAGGATATCCAGCTGCGCTGCCGCGCACGCCCGCCCATCATGGCGCTCGCTCCTGGGGGCCGCTGCATGTCAACAGCGACACCTGCATAGAATATTTGGTCGCGGCAACCAGCGGAGAGCGCACAAAGCCGACGGTCCGGCCAGGGCAGCGAACAGGCCAATGAGCTACAGGACACGCCGCAAGCCGGCCGGCCCACTCACCAAGCAGCAGCAGGGCTGTGCCCTGGGGCACACAACCTCCGCCTGTCAGGAGACAGTTTTTTTGTAGGGTCGGGCGATAACCCGGGTCATCGAGCTTGCCCCCCCCCTTCTCTCCATCCCCCCCCAGGATAACCTAACCTTGCCGGTTGTGCAGGTCCGCGGGAGGGGGGGCGCGGGCATATGCAGGGCTGCCCACAGCGCGATGGTTAGGATTGGTTAGGTTATCGGCTGGCCCCCTCCTCCCCCCCCGGGATAACCTGGGTTATCGCCGATTCAAGAAAAACGATCTCTAGAACCGTCCAGGGTTCAGGTGTCTCAGCGGCGGTCGGTTCTTACAGGCGGGAGTGGGGGAGGGCCCCCCTGACCTGTAAAAGAACGAAGGGCACAACTCGCCTGTGAGGGCCGACCGCGGTTCCAGGCTCTGGATCGGGATTCGGTTTTTACAGGTGGAAGTGTGTTATATTGTCCTCGTTGGCGCTATTCTGAGTTTTTGAAGTCATCGTTCGCTCTTGGGAGTCTTGGCGCGAAGGGCCTGTTACGTGACCGTGCGGTC
Source organism: Prorocentrum cordatum (assembly GCA_963575745.1). Taxonomy (NCBI): domain Eukaryota; class Dinophyceae; order Prorocentrales; family Prorocentraceae; genus Prorocentrum; species Prorocentrum cordatum. Next base: position 239,141 of record CAUYUJ010010136.1, read on the forward strand.
TGAGGAGCTTTTGCGCGAAAAGCGTTCAGAAGTCACACCTCGCTACCTCGCCTTTGGATAGTTATCGAGCTATTCGATAGCTTTTGCACTTCAGTGGAACCCCTGGGGGGCCACGAACACCTTTCGGGGACCTCCGGGAGGCCTCAGCAACGCGGGCCCATATGTGCAGCCCTCGGGCCGGCAGGTCTCTTTTACAAGTCTCCCCTTCTGTTTCGGCCGCTGTCGGGCCGCGAGAATCTTCAGGGGCCGATCCAGGACCAGCCTCTGGGGAGGGGGACGGGAGTTGGGACCATGAACCCACGTCCCCGAACAAAATAATCCGCCGGAGATCTGCGGAGGCTCACCGGGAGACTGGCGATGCTGACCAGCTGCTTCTCGGGCCGGGGCCCAGTGCTCCAGGCGTCCTTGTGAATGAGAGCATGGAGGCGGGGAGAGGGGCCTACCAGCGACAAGTGCAGCAGGACAAACGCCATCAGCGTCAGCGTCAGAATTATCAGAGGAAGTGCAAAGGGGGTGGGCCTGGACGGTGACACGCCCGAGCGATCGATGTTCATCTTGGTCAACGGTGGGACGTTCTAGTCTCGTTCTAGTTTGGTTCCTTTTTCGCTCCATGTGCGTTCCAGTTTCGTTCCGCTTTCGTATCAGTTTCCCCCAACAGTGCTTGCATTTAGGGTTTCTTACTTCTGGTCTAAGGAACGCTCCATCGCCATCTCATCGCCGCCCGTCGTCTGGGCCTGATCGCCGGTCTGGCGGCTATGCTGTCGCCGTCGCCTCCTCGTCGCCGCCCGTCGTCTGCATCTGTGTACCACGTAGCGCAGCACAGCTTGCCACATGGACTGCACAGCATACACTGCGCCGCGTATATCCTCTTTTTTACAAGGAGATACATTCTACCACCTTTCCCCCCCTGGGGTCAACGGCCCACCTTTTCGCATTGCAATTTACATATGACCCTGACCCAATGTCCATTCTACCAGTGAACTCGTACTGTCCCAGTTAGGCCAGTATCGCCCCCCCCCGCCATCCTCTGAACCTGAAAAAAGAAAAGCGCGCGCACACTCGTTTATCAGAGGTCATAAGGTTCCAAAAATCCCTTGCAATAAACGGAGCGAAGTGCACACGCGCGCGCGTCGTCGCGCGCGCATGCAGATTTTTATTTTCATAACAAATAGCAACAACACAAAGGTTTCGGAAGGATTTGAAAATCGATTGTCCAACCAACATATGAATACAAATGTGTTCGCAACACGGATTTTCAACAAAAGCTTGTTTGCGTTCTTGCGAATTCTTATGAGAACCATCGTTTCTACAACATGTGCAGAAAATGCATCCAGACGGGTTTCGCGCGCGCATGTCGAAATCGTTCAAACGCCCTTGCTCGCGAGCCGTCGCGAGAACCCTCTGCAACAAATGAGACGAAGTGCACGCGCGCGCGTCGTCGCGCGCGCATGCCAAAATCTTTCAACAAAAACCGTCGGTCTCGGAAGGATTTCAAAATCGAGTGTCAAAAAAAACATGCAAAAACATAGGTTTCGCGCAAAACTGATGTTCAACAAAAGCGTGCGCGCGCGGTCTTGCAATTTTGTTTAGAAAACCAAAGGTTATTCAACTTATTCATAAATTGCTACCAAACGGGCTTCGTGCGTGCGCATGTCGACATCGTTTGAACGCCTTTGCGCGCGTGTTGGGATGGCACGATCCGTGTCAAATAAGTCCATGCGTGCCACTTTCGCATTCGCACGTCTGCCGCGCGCAGGTTTCGAATTTCGTTTAAAACCTTCACCACCGATCCGAGGACGCTGTCATTGTCGTCGGCGTGATCGCCATCGGCGCCGTCACTGGCCGCGCCGTCGTCGCTGTCAGCATCGCCACCAACATCCTTATTATCATCTTCATCATCATCATCATCATCATGTCTACACTTGTCGACGTTGCCATGATACCGCACCCGCCCAAGTTGCCGACTCGCGTTTTAATGACCGCTGGGATGTGCCGAGCGGCCGCGTCCGTTGCGCCAAACTACCTGGCCGCTGCACGCGTGCGCATGCGCGGGCTGGTGCGGCCGCAGGGATGCACCAGCCAGCGCCGAGCACTCATCGCAATCGCCGCTGCATGAGGTTTGCAAACCAAGTTGCGGGCTGGCGCGTGGGATGTTTGCGCGAGCAGCGGGGTGGACAATGCACAGCGAACATTAATTACTTGCACAACATAACTTGCACCTCGTTCATTGCGCCACGTAGGTTGCACAAAACAGATTACACAGCAGACTTACACTTCACATTCCTTCACTTTTAGGATAACCCCCCCCCCCCCCGGGGGGTCACAGTACCCATCGTCCTATAGCAATGTACATGCGATTCTGCCCCATCGTCCATCCGGCATGTGAACCATGCCATCCCCGGCAGGCCAGCGCCTGCCTCCCCCCTTCGTCCTCTGCCACAGATGATTTTCGCGAGCGCTCCTTCATCGCAAAACATTAGTTTCCAAGAACCCCTTGCAACGCATGGGACGAATCACGCACGCGTGTCGTCGCGCGCGCGCCGGATTATTTCAAGCACCTTCAGAGGCGTCGCGAGGGTTTTAAAGTGAGTGCCCCAGTTATATATATATATATATATATATATGTATATATATACATACATACATACATACATACTTACATCTATAGGTATGTATACATCTGTATATGTATATATATGCACTTGCATGCCACATGGTTTTGCAACAAGGCTTTTGCCTAAAATGCATGCGCCCGCGCTCGAGCGAAGACTGCATAGAACCATATCGTTTTCCACAGGTTCATGCAATGCTACCAAGCGGGCCACTCGCGCGCGCGCGATGTCGCAAGACTTCCGTGCGCGAGGCATGGCGACGTGCACGCGCGCGCGTCGTCGCGCGCGCGTGCCGCGATTTTTCAAACATGTCAGGTCGCGCAAGGATTTCAAACGCGAGTGCCCCGAAAATTGCTTCCCCAACCATCCTGCGGTGTTGGGCCCCCGCTTTGCAGCGACGGCGCCCCGCGCCCCTCCACCCCCTTCCTTCCTCCACCCCCCTCGCCCCCCTCCTCCTCGCCCCTCCTCCCCTCCCCGCCTCTGCTCTCCGCGTGCTCGCCCCGCGTCGGCGCGCCCCTCGCACGCCCCGCGGCCCCGCGGGGAGCTCCGCAAGGCCCCGGTGGGAAAGTTCGCACGGCACCGCCGCCCCATTTCGGCGCGCCCCTCACGCGTTTCGCGATCCCATACGGAGCCCCACTGAGGGCCCCAGTGGGGAAGTTCGCATGGCGCCGCCGCCCCATTCTTGCGCGCCCCCCACGCGTTTCGCGGCCTCGCGGGGGGCTCCGCGGAAGGCCCCAATGCGCGCCCCCCTCCTTCGTTTCATTTCCCTCGCGGTACTCGCAGTTGCATGTGGTTCGGTCGTTCGTTTATTTTTTGTTGTTCTCTAGGTTTTTTTATAAAAAAGAGAGAAACTATAGTGACGTAGTTTCCCAGCGAGGGTTTTCAACAACAACCCGAGCTCGTGGTCTTGCGAATCCTTTAGGAAACCATCGATTCTTCATCCTGTTCATAAAGTGTTGGCAAAGGAGCTTGCTCGAGCCGCACGTCGAACTCGTTCGAACGCCCTTGCGCGCGCGCTGGGCTGGGGGGGCGCTTATATTAATGCGCCGGCCACTCGCGCGCGTCGGCCGCGCGCGCGCGTCGAGCTCCTTCAGGAACTTTCGTCGCCGACGCGAGGACATCGCTTTCGTCGTCGGCGGGCGTGGTCAACTTCGCCGCCGCCATTGGCCTCGAGGTCATCATCGCCACCGTCGTCACCATCCGTGCTATTCTCACAATCGCGTCTACCGTTGCAGGCGTCGCTATGATGCCGCGCCAGCCCAAGTAACCGACTCGCGCTAGAGCGCCCGCTGGGGAGTGCCCAGCGGCCAGCGCCACCGCGGCCGCGCCAGTCGCGCCAAGCTGGCTGGCCGCTGTTCGCGCGAGCACTCGCGGGCTAGCGCAGCCGCAGGAAAGGACAAGTCAACACCCAGCACTCATCGCACTCGCCGCCGCATGGGTTTTGCAAAACCAAGTTGCGGGTGGGTGGATGGGGTTTGTGCACGAGCATGGAATGTGCAAATCGTTTGTAAAAATCAATTGGTCAGCATAGGTTTCCTGTTTCGGAAAATAAAATATATTCGCCCCCCCCCCCCCTCGGCTATCCCCCCCCTTTCCGTAGTGCAATTGTATGTTGGTTCTGCCCCGTCGCCCATCCGACATATAAGATCACGCCGCTCCAACTAAACGGCATCGATCCGCCCCCCCCCCCCCCCCCTTCGCCGTCAGCAAAGTAATTGTGTGTTGCGCGCTTTGTTACCGCGAATCTTAAGTTTTCAGCACTCCATGCCGCAAATGTGACAAAGTGCACGCGCGCGCGTCGTCGCGTGCGCAAGCCGAAATCCACGGGGAACAATGGGTGTCGCAAGGATTTCAACATCGCGTGCCCAAGAAGCATGCAAAACACAAGGCTTCGCACCAATGTTGTTCAAAAACGATCAGAAAAGGGACGCGCGCGACCAGAATGATAAAACTTGCGCTCGCGCCCGTGCGCACTCGCAAGAAAATCGTACGTGTTTTTTTTTTTTTTAGCATTGCCAGGATGCTACCAGACGGGCTTCGCGCGCGCGTCGAAGTCGTTCGAACGCCCTCGCGCGCGCTGTCGCATCGCGCGCCCGCGTCGTCGCGCGCCCGCGCCAGGGCCCTTCAAAAACCAAATCCCTGCAAGGACCTCAACTGAATGCGCCGAAACCACGCGACACATCACGTGGTTTCGCCGAGTCAGTTGTCAAAGGAGCCCGCGCTCGCGCACTTGCGAATCCAGAAGACGTCCAAAGGTCATCAACGTGACCACTGAATTCTGCCGAACGGACCTCTCGCGCCGCATGCCGAAATCAGTCCGAACGCACTCGCGCGCGCTGGGGGACATGCTCACTGAATTCTGCCGAACGGACCTCTCGCGCCGCATGCCGAAATCAATTCGGACGCCCTCGCGCGCCAGGGGGGGGGGGGCGCGACTCGCGTCAAATCATATTATGCGGGCCACTCTCGCGAGTCGGTCGCGCGCGCATGTCGAACTCCTTCTGGTGCCTTCATCGCCGACGCGAGGACGCCGTCACCGTCGTCGGCGCGATCCGCGTCGGCGCCGTCACTGGTCGCGCCGTCGTCGTTGTCAACGTCGCCACCAGCGTCGCTGCGATCGTCGCCGCGTCTACCGCCCTCGACGCGGCTGCGGCGCCGCGCCCGCCCAAGTCGCCGACTCGCACTCAAGTGCCCGCTGGGATGTGCCCAGCGGTCAGCGCCGCCGCGGTCGCGTCGGTCGCGCCAAACAAGCTGGCCGCTGCGCGCGCGCATGCGCGGGCTGACGTCGCCGCGGGGATGCACCAGCCAACGCCGCGCACTAACGGCAATCGCCTCCACATGGGTTCTCCATGCCAAGTTGCGGGCGGGCGGGCGCGGTGATTGCGCGAGCAGAGAAGTTCAAGGTGAGCATTGGTGGATTCTCCTTGCTAAGACAACAGACTCCACCACCCTCCCGAGGCCGGACATACCGGTTCCCCCTGAGGATGCGCAATGTAAAATGGATTTTGCCCCATCGCCCATCCTAAATATGAAGTCGGCCTATCCGAGCCACGCTGGCATCCCCCTCTCATCCGTTTTACAAATAACGATTTGCGCGCGCAATAGTTTATCAACGCGTGTCCGTTTTCAAGAATCCCGCGCGCAGCGCGAAACGGAGTGCACGCTCGCGCGTCGTCGCGAGCGCGTGCCGACATCTTTCAGAAACCACCGGTTCCGCAACGCGGGTTTTCAAAACAAAAAAAAAACTGCGCGCGATCTTGCGAATTTTCAAGACAATCATACGGTTTTCAGCATTGTCAGACAATGCTACCCAACGGGCTTCTCGCGCGCGCGTGTCGAAATAGTCCGAACGCCATTGCGCGTGCGCCGTCGCGTGAATCCTTTACCAAAATTGAGACGAAGTGCACGCGCGCGCGTCGTCGCGCGCGCGCCGACCTCGCGATCTGCAGAATTCCAACGGTACGTGTTTCACCTTCGTCACAGAAGTCTGCCAAACGGACCTGTGGCACCGCGCGCCGAAATCAATCGCGCGCACTGGCCCGCGTGCTGGACGGGGCACGATCCGCGTCAAATAATACCAAGGGCCACGCTCGCGCGTCGGCTGCGCGCGCATGTCGAACTCGCTCCAAAACCTTCATCACCGACGCGAGGGCGACGTCATCGTCGCCGGCGCGATCAGCATCGGCGCCCGCGCTGGCCGCGCCGTCGTCGTCGCCGACGTCGTCGCCAGCGTCTCAGCTATCATCGTCGCGTCTACCGTTATCGACGTTGCCATGGTGCCGCGCCCGCCCAAGTTGCCGACTCGAATTAAAGTGCCCTCTGGGATGCGCCCAGCGGTCAGCGCCGCCGCGGCCGCGTCGGTCGCGCCAAGCTAGCTGGCCGCTGCGCGCGCGCAGCGGGGTTGGCGCGGCCGCAGAGATGGACCAGCATACGCCAAGCACTCATCGCAATCGCCGCCGCGTGGGTTTTGCAAATCAAATTGCGGGTGGGTGGGCGGGGCGCTTGCAAGGGCGCGGGCTGTGTCAACTCGCAAAAAAACAAGTGCGCCACGCAGAATGCACCGCGTAGGTTGCGCGCCGCGAAGATTGCGCATCACATAGGTTTTCTTCCCTCTCAGAATATCAGGACCCCCCCCCTTCCGCCCCTCGGACTTCACGCCTCGTCTTTTCGTTGTGTCTGTCGTGCATAAGTTTACGATTTCGTCGACGCTAAAGATGCATTATGACCATCCCTGGCAATCCACTGTCGCCACCCTCCCCCCTCTTCCTATGCGAAGCATGCTACGCGCGCGCATTCGATTATCAAACACCATCAGTTGTCCAAAACCCCGTTGCAGAAAATGAGACGAAGTGCGCGCGCATGCGTCGCCGCGCGCGCGCCGAAACCTTGGAAAAGCCTTAGTTTCGTAAGGGGTTTCACAACCGAGTGGCCGGAAACATACAAACCTACCACTGTCGGCGCAACAGAAAGCTACAAACAAGCAGAAACACCCTTGCGCTCTGTCGGGTTCTTAAGAACACAATCGATTCTTCCCCCGCTTCATCGCGTGCTACCAAATGCGCCTCCTGTGCGCGCATCCCGAAATCGTTCGAACGTCCCTTTCTGCGCGTTCTGTCGCAGGAAACGTTTAGACAATGAAACGATGTGCACGCGCGCGTGCCGTCTCGCGCGCATGCCGAACTCCTGCAACAACCTCAGGACCCGTAATGATTTCAAAATAGAGTGGCCCGAAGCTTACAAACAAACATGGTTTTTGCAACGACAGTTATCAAAAACAAGTCTGCGCTCGCGCTCTGGCGAGTCCTTCAAACAACGATGCGGTTTCGTTTAATTCGGCCAGACGGGAATTTCGCGACGCATGTCGAAATCATTCGAACGCCTGTGCGCGCGTGATGGGGAGGCACGGCCCGTGTCAAAGAGTACCATGCAGGCGACTCGCGCGCGTCGGCCGCGCGCGCATTTCGAAATCTTTCCAACATCTTCATCACCGACGCGAGCACACCATGATTCTCATCCGCGCGATCAGTATCCGAGCTGGCATTGGCTCTGCCGCCGTCATCGTCACCATCGTGACCATCATCGCAAGTATCGTCATCGTGTCTACCGTTGTCGACGTCGCCATGCTACCGCGCCCGCCCAAGTCACCAGGTCGTTTTTAAGTGCCCGCTTGTAGGTGCCCAGCGGTCAGCGCCACCGCGATCGCGTGGGCCACGTGGCGGGTGGGTCGGTGGGATGTTTGCGCGAGCAGTTGACAGCGCCAAGTTTTCCAAAACGAAGCGTGAAACATCGATTGCGCCACATCGTTTGCACAACATCGATTGCGCCACACAGATTGGCGTTACATAGGTTACACAACATATATTGAACAACACAGATTGCACCGCGCAGAGTGAACCATATAGAATGCCTCATTTTTATTTAATCGCTTCGCTCATGCCGCCGGCCCTGGAGCCCTCTTTAGGGCCTCTTGGGGGCCTCTTGGGGACCTCTTGGGAGTCTCTTGGGGCTCCTTGGCGGCGTTTTGGAGGCCCCCAGGGCCTCTTGGGGGGCTCTTGGGGGTAGTCGATTGCGGCTCCCCCCTCGGAGGCCACGATCCTCGTGAGGGGTGTCGAAAAATACCCTCCCCTGGAGTGGTCTGGTGGCTTCTCCCGGGCTTCTCTCGGGACCTTGCCGGGGTACTTTTCGTCCGGGGGCCCCCAGGGGCCGCTCCGCGCGCGCGAACGAGAAATATTGTTAACAATTTACCGGAGATCTTAGCACGCCTCTGGCCCGTTGGGCCGGCGAATTGCGCATTTTATATGTATGCCTCAACCTTTATTGCACGACGTATGTGCCACAGCGTAGACATCGCACCACAGAGCATTCATCACATAACTTGCATCGCGTACATGGCTCACAACCTATATGGCAAACGCACCGCTTGCGCAACATAGCTCAAGCCGCATTGCTTGGACCATATAGCCTGCCCCACGTACACTGCACAACTTTGAGATCCCAAACATTTTTGCCCAATTCTGACCCAGAACAAAACGAAACGACAACGACATTCATATTGAGCATCCAGAACGCGTGCGTCAACATCACGGACGAGGGGGAGGAGGGGGAGGGGGGGGAGGAGGGGGAGGAGGGGGAGGAGGGGAGGGGGGGGGGGGAGGAGGAGGGGGAGGAGGGGGGAGGAGGGGGAGGGGGGGGGAGGAGGGGAGGAGGAGGAGGAGGAGGAGATGAACGCGCGTCAACGTTGGTTGCAGAGCGAAGTCGTCGTCGGTGTCTTCGGTCGGCCGCGCCTTGCCGGTCGAGGCCCTGCGGCGGCGCCCCCTCCGCGCAGCGGCGGTGCCGCTGCCGCGGGCACGGCCGATGGCGCCGGCGCCTGGGCGGCGGAAGACGACGTCGACGACGGCGGCGACGACGACGGCGGCGACGTCCTCATCCCCTCCCTCCCTCCCTCGACTTTGCCCCTCGCTTTTTCCCTCGTCGGCCTCCCCGTCCGTCCTGGGAGGGAGGGAGGGTTGGGTGGAGGAGGAGGGGGAGCGCGCTTGGGCGCCTGGGCGACGGCGTCGCAGACGACCTCGCCTTGCTCTTCCTTTCCTCCTTCCCTACTCCTCCTTCGAGGCGTCCACCCCTCAGGCGTCCTGCGGGCCTGTGGCGCTCATTGAGCTCCATGGCGCTCCTGCCCCTCCTCCCCTCTCGCCCTTCCTTCGGGAGGGAAGGAGGGTGGGAGGGATGAGGAAGATGAAGTTGTGTTTGTCCTGGACCGTTTCTTGACGGTCTCGGAGCACCAGAAATTGTTCCCAGAGGCCGAGTATTGGGAGGCAGGCTCCGTCTCGACGTTTTGACGGTGCTCGAGGTCTTCGCACGAGGAGGGTGAGTTTTTCGGTCATCTCAAGCTCTCTGGCTCCGCAGTGGGGTCACGCTGTCCACAGTCTTCGGCTTGGAAGCTCTGCGAAAAACCTGCCCCCCGCACCAACCCTGGAAACTTCGCGCAGAGCCAGCAGGTCTGGGCTGAAGGGGCCGCGCGCGCAGCACGCGCGCCGCGCGTGACGCGCGCGCTCACGAGGAGAAGGCCCGCGCGCAGAACGCCCATGGCCGAGCGCGGCCTGCGAGAGCACGGTGCGTCCAAGACCGTGAGAGGGAGAGGAGGAGCAGGAGGGCGTGGGGTCTTCCCGGGCCCCCGACGTCATGCTTTGTTGATAGAGTTCTGCACGCCCGAGATGGGTACTGAAAGAATGGGTACGATGCCCAACAGCGGATCTTGTTCATTCTGAACAGGGCTCGCTGTCCACGCCGCCGCGGCCTGTGTCCATTCGAGACAGGAGGCCGCCTGCCCAACAGCGGCCGCTGTTGGTTTGGGACAACATTTGCTGTTGGGCATTGTACCCATTTTTTCGGTACCCATTTCGGGCGTCCAAAATAGAGTTGTGGAGGGCGGGAGAGGAGGCATGCTGCCAAACGGTTCCCAGACGTCTAAAAAAAACATGCTTCGAGCATGTTTTGGATCTGTAACAACATGTCTGAAACATGTTTCGAACCTGGCTTGCACATTTCAAACACATGTTTGATTCACTGATCGGATTGTTAGAGTGTCCAGTGTCATGGCATCGGCAATGATAACGTCGACCCCCAAAAGTCTCGTTCCATTTCCCCGGTGGAATGCCCCCCGAGCCGGCAAGGGGGTCCCCGAAGGCCGAAAGTGGAGAAAAGCTGCCTGTCGAGCTCTTGTTCATGACTCGGGGGGAGCACGACCCAGACACCTGACGTCATACTTTGTTCATGTCGTCAACCCCCCGAGGTTTCGACCCCCTCCCCAGGACTGGTTTTTCATCCTGACGGTCCTGAGGCCCGGGAAGGGCCCCCGGAGGCCAGAAATTGTGAAAAGCTGCTCGTCGCGATTCTGTTCATGACTCGATGGGGGCACGAAGAGGAAGGCGCTTCTGGGCAAGACTTGAGGGTCCATACCCACTGCAGCTTGGAGTTTCTTTCGGGCTCCCTCCCCCAGAAACCCAAGGCGCACCAGATATGGATAAACATATCTGACCCTTGCCAGCTCGATTTTTTCATCCACTCGCAGTGCGCTTCGGCCCTGCGGCGCCCCTCCCGCGGAAGTCCGAGACGCACTGGATATGGAGATAGATATCACCACCCACCAAACCACCACAACCCAACCCGAAGGCTCAGATTTACTCTCGATTTCCAGTGGGGGGGGTCGGGAAACATCGAAAAAACACGTGTGGAACCCTTACCCCCCCCAACCCGAAATTCGTGTCTTCGGGTTGGGTTGGGGTGTTCTGGTAGGTAGTCAAGATATTGCCCGCAGGCGCTCGCGCCTGGGCGGCGGCGGCGGCCGGCGTGGCCTGCGGGCTGTGGCTGGGCCTCCTGGTGGCGGTGCAGCCCGCCCAGGCCGGGCCTCTCCGCCCCCAGACGTGCTCGGCACCAGTCGGGGGAGAAAAAGATACGGATACGTGTTGTCCCCCGTCGTTTTCGGCCTTTCCTGGTCCTCCTGGGGAATCCTCGTTGTCACCGCTGGATTCGCCTCGAAATTCTGGTCAGAACGCACCCCAAGAGAGGTCCGGGGACAACACGTATCCGTATCTTTCCGCCCCCCAAACCAGGGGCCGCCCGCGCGGGGGGGCGCCCCGAGAGGCAGGGCGCGTTTCGGCTCCTCCGCTTCGATTCGGTGTCGATGGGTTCCGATATTCCGATCCGGTTTCGACTTCGGAATCCGATCTGGATTCGGATTATTTCTCAAGTGAGGCACTTCTACTCTGCCGATCTCTGCCGATTCGGCTCGTCCCGACTTGGCTGCCGACTTCCGCCCATCCGACGAATTTCGATCGCCGATTCGACTTGTCGATTCGATTCTGGGCTCTCCTGCCCCAGAGGGTATATCGTCCGAGGCCCGTGCGGTGTCCCCCGACCTCCAACTGACCAGCCTCGAACCCAGACCCCTTCGAGCAAGGAAGAAACCACGGCGGGAGGTTTTGAATGATTTTCGGCCTTTGGGGGCCCTTGCCAGGCCTCGGGACTGTCAAAAGCAAGCCGACTCTGGACGAAAAACCGGCCGGGAATAAGGCCGATTACAACTACTTCGGACAGTTCACGAACTACTTGGGGCGGAGTCCAACCACCGAACATGGGCCGATCGAAACGTGAAGGATTCCTATATTAATTCTACAAGACGGACACCAGAGTACAATCATAAAACAACCTCTGCAGAGCTTCTCAGGCGCTTCTCATGAGCGTCTGAAGCGCCTATGAAGCGTTTCTGAAGCGCCTCCGAAGCGCCTCTGAAGCGCCTCTGCAGCGCCCGTGAAGCGCCTCCGAAGCACTTTTGAGGAGCTCCTGAAGAGCTTATGAGGAGCTTATGAGCAGAGTCCGAGCAGCTTCCGAGGAGCTTCTGAGGCGCTGCTGAGGAGCTTCTGAGGAGCGAGCGTCTGAGGAGCTTCTGGGGAGCTTCTGAGGAGCTGCTGAGGAGGAGGAGGAGGAGGAGGGACACGATCGGAACGCGGGGTGGAGTGGGGTAGGACGAGGAAGAGGAGGATTTCCTGTACTGCCATTTTCCTATTACTTCATATTACCACTACCCTTTCTACTACTGCTACTACTGATATTACTACTACTACTACTACTACGACTACTACTACGACTACTACTACTACTACTACTACTACTACTACTACTACTACTACTACTACGACTACCACGACTACTACGACTACGACTACTACTACTTTTACTACTACTACTAATACGAATCATAATAATACTACTAGTACTACTACTACTACTACTACTACTACGACTACTACTACTACTACCACTACTACTACTACTACTACTACTACGACTACTACTTCTATTCATAGTAGTAGTAGTACTACTACTACTACGACTACTACTACTACTACTACTACGACTACGACTACGACTACGACTACAACAACTACTACTACTACTACTACTACTACTACTATTGCTACCACTGCTACTACTACTGCTACTACTACTGCTACTACGACTACCACTACTACTACTACTACTACTACTATACTACTACTACTACTACTAATACTAATACTACTAGCAGTACTACCAGTACTTCCACTACTACGACTACTACTGCTACTACTACCAGTACTTCCACTACTACCAGTACTTCCACTACTACGACTGCGACGACTACAGCACTATTATTACGACTAATACTACTACTACTACTACTACTACTACTACTACTACTACTACTACTACCGCTACGACTACTACTACCACTACTACTACTACTACTACTACTTCCACTTCCACTTCTACTTTTATTATCACTTCTACAACTACTATTATTTCGACTACTTCTACTACTACTACTACTACTACTACTCATGCTACTTCGACTACTACTGTGAGTAGTGTATACAATCTTGATGCTCTGACTATTATTATTATTATTACTACTACTACTACGAGTACTACTACTAGTGCTAGTACTACTACTACTGCTGTCACTACTATCTTTACGACTACTACCAGTACTACTACTACTGCTACTACTACGACTACTACTAGTGCGATTTCTGCTACTACCACTACTACTGCTACTGATACTACTACTCAGGCTAATAAAAACACCAATACGACCACTAATGGTAGTGTTACTACTACGACTACTATAATGGTCCTATTAGTACAAGTACGTCTACGACTACGACGAATACGACTACGATTGCTACTTCTATTGCTACTGTTACTACTACTGCGACGACCACTATTACAACTACTATACTACTTCTACTCGTCCAGCCTACGACTTGTACGACTACTACTACTACGACTACGTGCTCTATTACCACTACTTCTACTACGGCTACTGACACGACAGCTACTACTGTCACGGCAACCACAGCAACAATAACAACAACAGCTAATACTAGTACTAGTGGTAGCACTAGTACGGCCACCACCACCATCACTACTACTACGGCTTTTTCTATTACGACGACTACGGTTATTATCCTTATTCGTGGTGTTACTGCTACTACTACTACTACTACTACTACTATTACTACTACTACTGCGACTACTACTACTGCTACCAGTACTAATGCTACTACTACTACTACTACTACTACTACTACTACTACTACTACTACTACTGTTACTACTACTACTACTACTACTACTGCGACTACTACCACTACTCCTACTATTACTACTACTTTTAACACTGGCACCACCACTAATACTGATATATGACATTGCTAATACGACTGCTACTATGACCGTTGCTGCCACTATAACTACTCTTACTGCCACGACTACGACGACCACTACCACTACCATTACGTCTGCTGCGACTACTACTACTACTACTACTACTACTACTACTTCTACTAATACGGCCACTACTAGTACGACTACGATGATTCCTGCGGCCACAGCTACTACTAATATGGCTACTTCTGTTGGCACTGCTGATGCTGACACGAATATTGCTATGATTACTACTACTACTACTACCACCACTACTACTACTACTACTACTACTACTGCTGCTGCTGCTGCTGCTGCTGCTGCTGCTGCTGCTTCTACTAATATTACGACTGCTGTTTTTATGGTTGATATTGTTCTTGCTACTACTAGTGTTAATTCTACTACGGCTACTACTACGACTATTACTACTTCTACCACTACTACTACTACGACCACGCGCTCTATTAGCACTACTTCTGCTACGACTACTGACACGACAGCTACTACTGTCACGGCAGACACAGCAACAATAACAACAACAGCTAATACTAGTACTAGTGGTAGCACTAGTACGACCACCACCGCCATCACTACTACTACGGCTATTTCGGCTACGACGACTACTGTTCTTATTCGTATTCGTGTTACTACTGCTACTACTACTACTACTACTATTACTACTACTACTGCTGCTACGACTACTACTACCATTATTACTACTACTACTACGACGACGACTACGACTACTATTACTACTACTACTACTACTACTACTACTACTACTACTACTACTACTACTGCTACTACTGCTACTATTACTACTACTACTACTACTACTACTACTACTACTACGATTACGACTACTACCACGATTCCGCTACTATCACTACTTTTAACACCGATACCACCACTAATACTAATACATGACATTACTAGTACGACTACTACTATTACAGCTGCTGCTACTATAATTACTCCTGCTACCACGACTACGACGACCACTACCACTACCACTACATCTGCTACGGCTACTGCTACTACTACTACTACTACTACTACTATTACTACTACTACTACTACGACCGCTACTAGTACGACTACTATGATTCCCGCGACTACAACTACTATTAATATTGCTACTTTTGTTGGTACTGCCACTGCTAGTACTAATGATGATACCACTGCTGATGCTAACACGAATATTGATATGACTACTACTACTACTACTACTGCTACTACTATTTTTACGACTGTTATTCTTATGTTTGTTACTACTCTTGCTACTACGGCTACGACTACCGCTAAAACACCAACAACCACTATTACTACTATTGCTACTGCTGATACTAGCACGACTGCCGCCACCACCACCATTATCACTAGCACGACTACTATTACTAAGCTACTATTTCGGTTTTTGTTGCTACTACTTGCCGTATTAGTAGAAGTGATTCTTATTCTCATGATGACTGCGGCTACTTCTACCACTGCTACTAGGATTTCATTTATTACTACAAACA